>ML790442.1:347071-357330 GCA_009831015.1 Picea engelmannii | reverse complement strand
GGAGTTATGTGATGTTATACATACCACTAAAAATGGCATGACATGTACTATCCATATAGAATAGTATTATCTGAAAATATATCATAACTCATACCGTTACCCATCAAACAAACTTGGGTCCATTACCCAAACCTAGGGTCTTTCTTCAAGCGTTGACATCAATGACAACCAACCTTAATCAATAGTTTTAAGTTTCAAAGATCAAGAGGTTGAACATAGAGTGTGTCAGGAGGAGCACCATAAGTCTTCTAAGGAAGAAGAGGGCTGAATCACTTAGAGACTGAGCGAGTTGAAAACTCAGAAGAGATAGCACAAGGAGTGTGTAGGAGTGGACTTATTCCAAGTCCCAAAGCTTAGGAGAGACAATGTCTTCAAAATTCATACGAGACCCAAGTAGCGGGCTTGCAGAGGAACTAAAGGTCGAGGCCTTTGAAACATTTGAAATCTTCCAAGTCTGGAAAGAAAGCCAAAGCTCAGGAGGAGGAGCGTCGACATCCATTAGATCAACTGCAGGAGGCAATCTGGACCATTGAATCTCATGTCCAGGCACACAGGAGAGCGCGCCAAGAGGAAACATATCTCAGCCATAGGATCTGGGAGCACGTGGACCAATAGTCATTGGATCTAGGGAACGTGTGCAAGGTTTAAACCCTTTGGAGTTGCACATAATATTGGACATCGGGAAACGTGAAGTCCCAAAATCATCGGAGCCATCCAAGAGAAGGGACACGTGGCGAGGGATCATCATTTCACTGATTCATAGGAGGGAACAATCAAAGGGTAGAGTTATAAGAACTTGTGAAATCTGAGTTTGCGATTTGATCGTAGCCATCGATCGAGGAGAAAGTGTGGACCGTTGATCGCCTAGGGAGAATTTTGAGATATCAGGGATCAAAAGCAGGGAGGTGAGCGATCCTCCAACTTTGTGAAATGCAAAGTCCCGAGTTGTGAAGAGTAGATATGAGCCGTCAGATCGTGAGAGAGACGTGACCGTTGATCTGTTCAGCAGATTTCAGAAGTTCGGGGATCAGACTTTGGAGCAGAGCGTTGGGCTATGTTCTGACTTTGCGAGTTGCGAAGTCTCGAAGCACTCGGGTGATTGGCCCCATGTTGTGGTGAATGGTCACATGAGCAGAGATAAGGAAAGGAGCTAGTATGCGCTAGGCCCCTGTCAGGATTTTAGATACCGAGAGAGTTGGGGTGACTCACATGTAAAGACCCGATACGCGAAATCGTGAAACGCCTTTTTAGTTAGGCTTGTGGTCATGGGTAGTGGTCACGTGGAGGAAGCTTGTGCCTGGTGCTTGTTTCACGCGGGCAGAGTTTCACATAAGGACCTATGGATTTATTTCATGGAGGTTCCAACAGGGACCCGAAAGAGCTAATCCAACTCAATTTTGTGAAGATCTAGTGACTGGGAGGTCGACAAACCTTGCTGAGGTAGGGGGGATGCATCAATTTTATTATGGTATGTGCACTTTGATATGATGTAATATGATTATGGTTTCGTTTCATATGTTGTAATAGTAGAAATATAACATAAAAATTACATATTGCATGAAATAAATAATAACTTTTTATTTTGAATGTTCTTTTTTGTAGAACATAAGTCTTTTAGAATATCCAATTGATCCTCATGAGATAGATCTATATTATAATGGGTATGATACATACATGGGAGATGATGATGATGAGGCAGATGAATAAGACACTATGAACGCCGACGACGATGACCACATTGATGATGACCTAGTTGATGGTAGTAGACAGTGAAATTGATCATATAGAATCCATCATTGATCATTGTTGATATATTGTTTTGATGCCTATTTTCATGTTTACCATCATATGTATCATTTTCACCTGCAATACCATATTATTGAGTTTATCATTTTGACATTTATCATTTTGACTTATATCATTTGGACACATATCATCTTAACTTACGTTGACTGTTGGCCATGTATCATTCTAACATGTTATTGATCTACTGTCATATTTTACTTTCACTTTTTGTAGTTATATATGATGATGATCTTATCAGTATTAAAGATATAAGTTGTTTGACATGATACTTATCTAATATTGATATATTTTACTAGTTTTAATTATCGAAGATGATCATGTTATAATCATTATCTTGTTATTTTATATATACTGTATGTTGTTTATTTTATTTAGAAGAAGAATTAATAAGTATAATGATGTTGTTAGTTTGTATGGATGTCCAGTTCCCTAAAAATTATTTATAAAAGCTATCATATAAAATATTTCAAATGCAATATGACTTACTCTATAATAATATAAATTTCTTAGGATGCATGATATATTTAACTAATTAAATTGAAAAAAAAAGTTAAATTACTAAAAGGAAGCTAAAAATGACACAACATGAGTTGTTTAAATGGAAAAAAAATGTGGCTCTAAAATGGAATTAAAACTCAACATTAAATTTAAAGCCATACTTGGAGCTATTTCTGGATCTAAGGAGGAAGCTAAATTGGTTGCTTAACAAGAAGCAAAAATGGATGATAATTAAGAAGCAAATCCCAACACTAAAAGGAAGCAAACCCTGGACCTAAAAAAGAAGCAAAACCATACGCTAAAAAGAAAGCAAACCTTGGAACTAAAAGGAAACAATCCATGGAGCTAAGAAGGAAGCAATTTTGGAAGCAAAAAAGTATGCAATAATGGAAGCACATCTTGGCATTAATTTGGAAGCCAAACTAGAAGCTATTTTTGATGCTACACTAGAAGAAAAACATGAATCATGATTGGGATCTAAACTAGGCGCCACACCTGGAGCTAAACTAGGCGCTAAACCAAGAACTAAACTAGGCGCTAAACCAGGAGATAAACTAAGAGCTAAACCAGGAGCTAAATTAGGCACCACACTTGGAGCTAAACTAGAAGCTAAATTGGGTGCCACGCATGGAGTTAAACTAGGCGCTAAACTAGGAGCTAAACTGTGAGATAAACTAGGTGCTAAACCAGGAGCTAAACTAGGAGCTACACCTGGAGCTAAACTAGGCACTAAACCAAGAGCTAAACTAGAAGATAAATTAGGTGCCACACATGGAGATAAAATAGGCATTAAACGAGGAGCTAAACCAAGAGCTATTTTGGGCATTATTTAGGGAGCTATATCTTAATTTAGGCACTAAATCAAGAGAAAAACTGGGCACTAAATAAGGAGAACTAGGTGCTAAATATGACGCCCAAGTGAACATGTCTTTTAGCGCCAGATTTTGCACCATCCCATCGACCCAATTCATTCCCTCAAATGCACTAAAATTCGGTGCTAAACTAGGCGCTAATGGCTTGTTTTGTTGTAGTGTGTCTTCATGTGGCTTTGCTTCACTTCCTTCTGTATACTCTACCTCTGATTCAAATTCGAACTCTTCAATAACTTCTTTTCTTGCCTTTGTGGGCCTTTATTTATTACTGAGAGACACATACTGCAATTGTTTTTCTTGTACCACAACTTCAAAAACTTCTTTTGCACATGAATATTAATTGTACCCAATGATTCCATCCAAGGATATCCCAAAACAATATCTAGATCGTCCATATCTATAACACAAAAATATGAATGTAACACATATTTATTCATATTGAGCTTCAAATCTTTAAAAATTTAAACATTTTCACCTGCAACTTGTGTGCTTTGAATATTCTTTGTAGTAATTTGCAATATATTAACCAATTGACTATTGATAAAAATTTGTTGGCAACTAGGGTTAATAGAAACAATGACATTTTCTTTATGAATACAACCACAAACTTGTAATATAGAGTTGTCGCATGAAAATAAACCCTTGGTTCTCTTTATATCCATTTTCCAAACATGAGACCACCTATCTAAAAATACCTTTTCAAATTCTTCATCAAAGAGTGTGCTTATCATGTTATAATTAAGAAACTTCCACCAAATGGCTGCATCAGCTTATAAGTGTAAACTGACCAAACCTCTCCAAAGATTTTTCCACACCGACTTCTCTTCTTTTAGAAATTATTCAATACTAGGGCCAATTTCCCTGTAAAATACATCTTGCTATGAGAACCCCAAAAAAAGAACTATGGCTTCTAAAACAATCACACAACTTTTTTTGAAAAAACCCTGAAAAATGACTAAATTTAAAATGCTCACAACTTTACTTCCTGGACCAAGAATAAACCAAACCATTCACCAATAATGAACACAACAATGTAGACAAACCATTCACCATTCAAAATATACTTCATAAATAACCAAAAATAAACCAAACCATTCACCAATAATGAACACAAGAATGTAGACAAAACCGTCAAGGTCAGGTAAAACCATATATTATTCCTTTTTGAAGGAATACACTCCTCAAGCAATACTTTCTTGTTACAATATAAATATTCTTCACCATGCCTCAATACATTTCTTACATTTCTTTATATATCCTTCTTTATCTCCTAGGATCATTCTAGAGAAGGAATCTTCTAGAAAGCCTATTTATTATATCTAAATACCACATTGGGCCTTATTTAATACTATAATGAACCTAGTCCACCTTACATTGAATGACCTCCACTAATAATACATAACCACATTCCCATTGGGTACCTCCCATATTACCTCCCTAGGTATACTACATTCCACACCCCTTAGGCATGTTTCGTCATTAAAACATGAGAAGAAATGATACAACTAAGAATTGTAGCCAACTAGTACCAGGTACACCCATCCATCCATCCTAATGGAAGACGAACATGATGCCCAATTGCTTCCTTTCCACCTTGATATTTTTCTACATCATGTCGGTGTTGCCATGGGATTGTTTGTCTAACTTGATGTCTTCTTGTAGTGCTGGTAGTCTTCCATGCACCTCTTCATTGATTCTGTTTTTGGTTCCCTGATGCTGCATAAGTGTGTTGATGCTCACACCCTTTCCTTGATGAATGTTGTGTCTTTATATAAAAAAATACAAAAAATGACCCAAAATTTTCTTCCCTTCTTTGGCTAGGGAAAGATACCCGATACCAAATGATATAGACCTA
The DNA here is from genome assembly GCA_009831015.1 of Picea engelmannii. Classification (NCBI taxonomy): domain Eukaryota; kingdom Viridiplantae; phylum Streptophyta; class Pinopsida; order Pinales; family Pinaceae; genus Picea; species Picea engelmannii. Next base: position 352,299 of record ML790442.1, on the reverse strand, counting down.
AATATATCTTCAAACATACTTAAGAAATAATGAAGAATAAACCAAACCATTCACCAATAATGAACACAAGAATGTAGACAAAACCCTTGAGGTAGGGTGACACCATATATTATTTCTTATGGAAGGAATGCACTCCTCAAGTAATACTTGCTTGTTACAATATTAATATTCTTCACTATGCTTCAATACATTTCTTACACTTCTTTATATAACATTCTTTATCTCCTAGAAACATTCTAGAGAAGGAATCTTTTAGAAAGCCTATTTATTATATCTAACTACCATAGTGAGACTTATTTAATACTATAGTGGACCTAGTCCACCTTACATTGAATGACCTCTATTAATAACACATAAATCACATTCCCATTGGGTACCTCCCATATTACTTCCCTAGGTATTCTACAAAAGCTAAGTTCAAACTCAACACAGTTCTTCAAAAATACTAAATTGCTTTATGAACATGGTAGGGATTTTGATGATAGGTATCACATATACTTGTTAACATGAATTAAACTAGTAACCTCAACTCCATTAGGTGATTAAATGTGACCAAATAAGAGTTTCTTAGTATGTTTATCAATGATCTTTATGTCTTTCTCTATTTGAACCCATTATTTATGTTATTATGAAAACCTTTTATTCAAGGCAATTCAAGACACAATTGTATGTAAGGAAAAAACAAGTCTTTCATATATTTAAGAACCTAAGTGACAGATAAATTGAAAGAAATCGACGAAAACAATTAAGAGGTAAAATTTACAAAGGGAAAATAATATAGTTTTCATTAAATCTGGAGTTAAATAGTGACTTAGAATTTATACCTTTATTGAAATTGAACTTTCCAAAATGAGAAAGTAAAATATTACTTATTCACTACTTTGAATGCATATATTCACCAATTTTTGTTATGATATTATGAGTCACATAAAATTAAATTTACATAACGCATAATTAAATTTTACACGAAAACTTGGATCCTTTACATTATTTTTATTTTTGTATTAAAATGTAAGTTCAAAGTGTATATTACAATATTTATATTTTCGATTAATATTTATATTTTTTCATTAAAAGGTAATTTCATCTCTTTCACTATGACAAAGGTTAATAATGATAACACTCCCCTATCACATTAACACTCACCCTCTCATGCATTTAGGTTGATGGGATGGCGATTTAATATGCAAGCACCATATCATAATTATCTGCTTCATTCCTTCGATGTAGGAATTAATGAATGTTATGATGGTAGTACTGTGGGATGCATGTGGGTTTAATAGGCCAACCTCTTGGGATTTGATGGAAGCACCCATCAAATTTGATATTGGAGGTTCATTCTGTGAGCACGGGAAATAAGAGAGTGTAACAACCCCTCTGTTATGTCATATAAATACATGAGATTTTTTTTTTTTTTTTTTTAAACATTAATAAGCATCATTAGAACATGAGAAACATGACAATAACATACTCCAGTCAATTGTAGTCAAATTCATGATAATAACATATATCAATAAAACACATTCTATTTTTCTCAATTCATTTGCAAACTAGATTTAGATACTACTTAAAGCATGAAGGAGTCTGTCACTTCACATAAAATGAAATACAACTACCCACCCAACCTATCCTGCAAGGTTAGGAATTCCAAGATACATAATCAATGCTCAATTCTAGTATTCGTCCAATTGATCTTGACCATTTAAGATCTCAATACTGGCGACTGTTTTGAGGAACAAGGAAGTGTCTAATTCCCATAATCTCATTTCATTCCAAATTTTTTAATATACAAACAATGTTCTTAATAACCCTTTCGTAAACAGAGAAAATATGGTAGCCTAGTTACTTCATCAAAAATCATTGAATACTATTTAAATACCTTATCACCTTACTCATTAAGGATAGGAAGACATTCCAGAAACACCAAGACAATAATATTAAACATAAAACATAATCCTTTTAACCTACCATCTACCATTTATGACATATTTAAATCACTTAGATACAATGAAGAAATAACTTGTAACTGGGATAGAGTCTGTTCTAAGAAGGAGTTTAAGTTCTGTAAGAATCCTGAAACTTCTCTTCTATTAACACGGTGCAACACCTCCAAAGTCAATTCTAGGAGTGTGTAGATGGCTCCTTGAAGGCCCAAGGTTCAGAAGATACAACACCCTAAGTGCATAGAGACCCTCTCAAGTCAAGCATAGGTCAAAAATTTAAGAATTACAAGCTCAGGAGAGATAGTGCAAACATACATAGGGGAGGCGCAAATACGCACTCAACAATTAGCATCTAAAGCTCAAGAGGGATGCACTAAGAGCATTGGAGTTCAAATCAGGGAAAATTTCAAGAGAGACAGGGGTACAGGGTTCAAGGAGGGGTCAATACCATAGAACCAGGAGAAATCTATAACGACCGTCAGATCTAGGAGTTGCAGAGGAGGGTTGTCAAATAAACATCCGATTAAGTCCCGATCGTCGGATCTCATCAAGGGTAGATAAAAAATGGGGAGCCATTGCGGGATTAGAGGGTCAAGTTAACTATCGTGCTAGTTTGAGTTCCACAATCCACACGGTCCATCAATCATCACCTTCAAACATATCAACGATTGGCATCGGTCACACTACCAACAGGTAGTTTCGATTGCAGAAATCATGAGAGGGTTTAAACATCATTCTAGTCGAGGCTCCGCAATCCTCCGAAGCCATCAATATTCAAGATCGATGAAATCAAAACTGTTGAATTAACTCATCGATTATCACGCAAGTGTTGGGTATGTGTTATATTCTTTGCACGAGTAGTATGTGTTATATTCTTTGCCTCGGGAAACGTGACACCTACCTCAAGAAACATGTCATGCATTTAGGTGGTTTTTTCGGCACATGGTTTTTGCCGATGGTTTTCTATTTCTGGTTGAGGAATTAGGGTTTTGGACTAATCTAGGTCATTAGGTTAGGGTTTTGGATGCTGCTGGCTCCTATATGTATATTGTATTGTGAACAATGTAACACAATGTATGAATATAATATATGCTGTTTTTCCCGGTTTGGGTTTTCAGGGGAAAAATCTCTATGTAATGTTTGCATTTGCCATTGTATCTTTTCTATTCTTTTCTGAATATCTGTTTACAGTAGACATTGTACAAGGTTAGAATTTACATTTGGTATCAGAGCTTTATTGGCTTCGGGGGGATTCCTTTGTGGTCAAGGGTTTGGCTCAGGACTGTGATAAGCCTTGTTACAATGGGAGATCTGCGGTATTTTTTTTCAGGTGAAAAGAAATGGCAAGAAATTCAAAGATGGAGATCGAGAAGTTTAATGGGAAAAGCTTTGAGCTGTGGAAGCTCAAGATGAAAGATCTTTTAGTGGATAGAGATCAATGGATTACGGTAGATCTAGGTACTGCACCTTCAAGAACTTCTGCAGATGACTGGAAAAAGATGGATCGGAAGGCAAAGAGCACAATTCGACTGTCTCTCTCCGATTCAGTATTACTGAATGTGTCAGAGGAAGCTATAGCCAAGGATTTATGGGAAAAGTTGGGGAAGTTGTATCAGTCTAAGTCCCTGGTAAATAAACTATTCTTGAGAAAGAAGCTATATAACTTGAGGATGGGAGATGGAGACTCGGTGGAAGAGCATTTGAACGCCTTCAATACTGTGGTAAGTCAGTTAGTATCTGTTGAGATTAAAATTTTAGATGAAGATAAATGTATCAGTTTGTTATGTTCTTTACCAAACTCATTGGATAGTCTGGTTGTGGCCATAGGTAGTAATACAACTTCTTTGAAGTTTGAAGAAGTGATCTCATCCTTATTGTCGGAGGAGATGAGACGGAAGAATATGGAAGGACATAGAACAGACGCATTATTTGCAAGAGGACGTACCCAGGAAATCAATAGATCTAATTTCTCAAGTGGGAGATCTAAGTCTAAGGGTAGATCTAGATCTAAAGAAGGGGCACTACAAGAAGCAGTGTAGATCCAAAGTTGAGAAAAAGAAGGGATCTGAAGAATCTTCTTCTACATAAGAAAAGACCTCCAAGGAAGAAGGAGGGGATGTGTACTTGGCCTCTTCAAGCACAGATGCATATCATGAGGCATGGTTGATTGACTCTGGTGCATATTTTCATATGACTCCCCATAGGGAGTGGTTCTACGAATATGAAAAGTATGATGGAGGTAATGTTTTCTTAGGTAATGATTCGATAACCATAATCATAGGAAGAGGAGGGGTCAAGATGAGACTCATATATGGAAGGATTAGAACACTGCCTGGTGTTCTACACATCCTAGGTATGGCCATAAATTTGATTTCTATAAGCAAAATGGAAGATGCAGGGGTAAAAACAATTTTTGAAAAGGGAACTTGCAGGATGGTTCGAGGAGCAATCATGTTGATGAAGGGAGTTCGGTTTGGAACTCTATATAAGCTGCTAGGAAGAACTATTAGTGATGGGTGTAATAGCTCCATTGTTCATGATATTGGAGTTGAAGAAGAAAGAACTCCTACAGTCTCTGGAGAAAAGGTTATGTTGTGGCATCAAAGACTGGGGCATATCGGAGAGAAGGGTCTTCAACTACTACATGGTAAAGGTATGGTTGAAGGTATGTCTAATTGCTCTCTGGATTTTGATTTCTGTGAACATTGTCTATATGGGAAGCGAAATTGGGTAAGATTCCCCTCTAGTGCAACGAGGGTAGAAGGAATTTTACAATTAGTTCACAGTGATGTTTTTGGACCCGTGTCGGTCCCATCATTGGGAAAATCTGTGTACTATGTCTCATTTATAGATGACTTCTTGAGGAAAACTTGGATATATTTCCTTAGGAAGAAATCTGAAGTCTTTGACAAGTTTAAAGAGTTTAAGTATCTTGTTGAGAATCAAATAGAGAAAAGAATTAAGGTGTTGAGAACAGATAATGGCGGAGAGTTCTGCAGGAATAAATTTGAAGAATTCTATAAGAAGTGTGGTATAGAAAGGCAGAAGGCTACTCCATATACACCTTAGCGGAATGGAGTTGTAGAAAGGATGAACATGACGCTGATGGAAAAAGCAAGGTTCATGCTCAGTGGTGTTGGGTTAGGGCAAGAATTTTGGGCAGAGGCAGTGGGTACTGCATGTTATCTGGTCAACAGATCACCCTCATCAACGTTGGGTGACAAGACTCCACAAGAGGTATGGACTGGTAAGGAACCTTCTCTCACACATCTTAAGGTATTTGGC
>ML790442.1:332507-347021 GCA_009831015.1 Picea engelmannii | reverse complement strand
AATTTTTCTTTGTCTATTACTGATGATGATCCTAGAACTGTCAGGGAGGCAGTGGATTCAGAGGATGGAAATCTCTGGAAAAGGGCCATGGAAGAAGAAATGGCATATTTGGATAAGAATGAGGCTTGGGATCTAGTGGAGTTACCAACTGGAAGAAAGCCCATTGGAAGAAAATGGGTATTTAAAAAGAAATTGAATGTAGAAGGAAAAGTGGAGAAATACAAAGATCAGTTAGTAGCAAAGGGTTATTCCCAGGTTGAGGGAATTGATTTTGGTGAGGTTTTTTCTCCTGTTTCCAAGTTAACCTCTATAATATTTCTGTTATCTATTGCTGCTGCATTTGATTTTGAAATAAAACAGATAGATGTGAAGACAACATTCCTGCATGGGGATATGGAAGAAGAAATCTTTATGAAGCAACCAGAAGGTTATGCTGTGAAAGGAAATAAAGAGCTGGTATGCAAGCTGAAAAAGTCCCTGTATGGTTTAAAACAATCACCAAGTATGTGGTATCAAAAATTTGATACTTATATGCTGGGACTTGTCTTCACAAGAAGCAAAGAGGATCACGGTGTGTATTCTAAATTAATAGGTGATCATTTGATTTATTTGGTCTTGTATGTGGATGACATGTTGTTGATAGGAAACAACAAGGAGATTATCTAGGATGTGAAAAATCAGCTGTCCTCTAAATTCGACATGAATGATCTTGGTGCTTCAAATTTCATTTTGGGAATGGAAATTAAAAGAGATCGAAAAAAAGAGGAAACTCTGGTTAAATCAGAGAAAATATGTCGAGACAATATTGCAGAGGTTTAATATGCAGGAATGTAAACCGGTCAAGGTTCCTATTCCTGTTGGTGTAATGTTATCTGGGGATCAATGTCCCAAGACACATGAAGAAGAGGAGGACATGTCTCATGTTCTATATGCGAGCGCAATTGGAAATTTGATGTATGCAATGGTATGTACTAGACCGGACATTGCACATGCAGTGGGAGTTTTGAGTAGGTATATGTCAAAACCATGGAAGGAGCATTGGACATCAGTAAAAAGGGTTTTCAGGTATTTGCGTGGCACTACTAGCTATGGATTGTGCTATGAAGGAAGATCGGGATTGGACAGAGTGGTCGATATACATGGCTTTGTGGATGCAGACTGGGATGGATATTTGGATCATAGGAGATCTACAAGTGGGTATGTGTTTAACCTATTTGGAGGAGCAATAAGTTGGATGAGCAAAAGACAGGTTGTAGTGGCACTTTCAACTACAGAATCTGAATACATGGCAACCACTCATGCAAGTAAGGAAGCAGTATGGTTACAAAGATTGTGTTTACATATTGGGTTGGTACAACAAGCTGTAAGGATAGAGTGTGACATTCAGAGTGCAATTTTTATGGCGAAGAAGCTTTCTTATCATTCAAAGACAAAGCACATTGATGTTCAATATCACTTTGTGAGAGACATGATTGAAGAAAAGAAAGTATCACTGATGAAGGTGGACACTTTGAAGAATGTTGCAAACTCATTAATAAAATCTGTGAGCACTGAGAAGTTCTCTTGGTGTAGAGGATCCATGGGCATTGCTGCCCTGTATTTTTTACTATGTAACCCTGTAACCCCCTGTGTGCAAAGAAAACAACAAGTGGGAGAATGTTGGGTATGTGTTATATTATTTGCACAAGTAGGGTTAGAGGGGGGTGCGGGGGCAGCGCCCCTGGAATTTTTTTTTCTTCCTCAGGAAATGTGACACCTACCTTGGGAAATGTGTCATGTATTTAGGTGGTTTTTTCAGCACATGGTTTTTGCCGATGGTTTTCTATTTCTGGTTGAGGAATTAGGGTTTTGGAATAATCCAGATCATTGGGTTAGGGTTTTGGATGCCGCTGGCTCCTATATGTATATTGTATTGTAAAAAATGTAACACAATGTATGAATATAATATATGATGGTTTTCCCGGTTTGGGTTTCCAGGGGAAAAATCTCTATGTAATGTTTGCATTTGCCATTGTATCTTTTCTATTCTTTTCTGATAATCTGTTTAAAGTAGACATTGTACAAGGTTAGAATTTACATCAAGGAAATGGGCTGAGGTCATATCTCTCGATCATAAAAAGGGAGGAAAAAGGCCCTTCGGGCTAGTTGACAAGGAGGGAAGAACCCCAAAGTCCCGAATCTCTGAAGTGATATACATCGTAGATCAATGAGTTTTTTCTAACCATTGGATCTATTAAGATTTTTGGATTAAAGGCGAATGATTAGATAAAGTCAATATTCTCTAGGTTTAAGCTATGAGGAATCTCACTCTAGGAGAAAAGGGAAGTGGAAACAATGAACAACCCGGAGTCCCAAACCCTGAAATGAATTTGGACCATTGATCTAGGACTGATCACAATCGTTGGATGAAATCTGAGTGGAAGGAAAGTGTAAGCACTTCGATTGCTGACCACTTCGACACTGACCACTCCAGTGAAAATAAGTCTAGAACATGTAAAACATACCTGAAGGTCGAAGCCCTGGAGTCACGAAGTAAGACGTGTGGCAACATAACAAGATCCCACTTCATGATATTCCATGTTAGCAAGATCACGTCAACAAGGACACATCGTGCAATTAGATAGTGATAAGTGTCAAGGTCTAGTTAGCACTTTAGGTACAAAAGTTATGAATCAAGGCGACACATGGAAACCACTCAACCAATGCCTCGTCAATAATGACATCAATAACCACGTCACTTCGAGAGTATGTCACTCCGAGAGATTTGAATCCAAAGTAAACACGGTCCTCCAAAGAGTCAGATCTCTGAAACCATTTCTAGTCATAGATCAGAGCAAGGTATAGGGACCGTTGATCTCCGAGTTTAAAAATATTCGACTCTCTGGATAAGTTAAAGGTAAGGGTTAAAGGTTACGAAGACCCTGAAGTTTTAAACTTCCAGAGTAAAGGATATTTTTAGATCTAGAGATCAACCAGGACCGTTAGATATTCAAGTCTGAGCCCTTCGGAGGGTCGACAATTCAACACTTTAGAGGAAATACGTTGATGGTTACAAAAAGGTGATACTTCCGGAGTTCCAAACTCTCGAGGGGATCTCCACCATAGAAAATTGGGTGAGGAGAAGCTCTTCCCGTCGTTAGATTAAGCGACTAAAAGTCAACGAAGGAGGGAAGTAGGGCAGGGTAACCTACAACTGTCAGTTAACTCAGTTTACGACCAACTTCAGTCGGTTAACACTTTGGGAGAAAAGGAGTTGAGTTATGGAAACCTCTAGAGTGCCAGAGTTTTGGAGCCCCGAATAACACCCTTTTGACCTGGCACTAGGTTCTGGCTCCTGGTCACATGCTTAACATTATTTTTAGCAAAAAATGTTTATGCCCTAGAGGTTAAGAATCAACACCCGAGACTTTAACAAGCCTCCCTCATTTCGAAAAACCTTGGATTTAACTTCAATATAGCACAAGTGTTCATGTTGAAAGTAACTCTGGGTCAACAATGAATCAATGGGAAAACACAACATGGTTAACTTGTAGGATTTCAGATGAAAATTACTCATGGACTCACGATACAGTTGGAACTACACCTCAAATGACTAGCGTGCAATATATTGATAATGTACTAACATAAACCCCTTAAAAAATCTGATCAACATATTCAGTTAAGGACGAAATTACAAATTTAAACATAATCTATATGAAATATAAATCTTTCACTCAAACAGGGAGGATCCGACCGATATACAGAGTTCTGAAAATGTCTGAAATTTACAGTGAAGATTTAAAATATAACACTCTGGCTATTATTCGTTTGTCAGAAAATGTAACACTTGACATTTAGAACTTCAAATGATTCTACAATGACTCTATTCATCTACTATAGTCATACTCTCATAATATGAACAAATTTAGCTTCTAAATACCATAAATTGGTGGAACTTGTGTGTTGAATCTATCCTTCCAGACCTTGTGCTCCTTCCTTTCCTTCGCTTTCTAATCATAGAGACTTCACCGATACCTCCCAACCAATGATAGGGGTAATCTTCTTCCCCCCCCAAGTAGCAAAGGAGCCAAGCACATAAAAACCAGAACATAATAGCTTCCAGTCTTGCCTCGCAAGGAAGAACTTCCACTCTTTTCACAAGCCTAGAGTCTCAACTCTCACAACTAAAAACACAGTCAATCCAAAATTCAACATCACAATAGTGTCTTTCCCAGGGTCCGATCCCCTTCTCTTCTACATCCCTTTTTTTTATAGAAATCTCCCTTATGGAAATCTATCCCTCATGCATAATTCGTTAATTTTTAGAAAATTAGTTCAAGGATTATTCATCCACTACAAGTGTCACATTCTCCCTAGGTTGCACAAGTAATTTTGATTTTATTTTTCTTTAAAATCCACCTTTCCTCACATTTCCCCACGTGTTCCTAAATTTTATCTAAGTTATCTCTTAGTTTCCACAATCCCCTTAATTAATGGGTGTCTCCTAACTAGGTTTTAGTTAGGGTTGGATTAGGAGTATTCTTAGTTAGGCTAGGGTTGGTTGACTCAAATTTTATTCTATGCACAACCCATTCTCTCAAGTTGTAATTATTTTTAAACATGGATTTCTTTTTAACAATTTCATGCACCCTTGTGTATTTTATAAATTCTTTAGGTTCTTACTTACTATTTCCTAACCATTGATTTCCTTCACATATTTACTCATGTCACAATTCAATTATCCCCTTTATTAAAATTTATGGTTGGATTTAATAATTGATGCTCTGTTGTTTAATTAATTATTTTAATCCTTCAAGGTCAAATCATTTGAGAGTTTTCTAGGCTACCTATGTTTATTGACTTAGGTTTAAATTGTGCGACGTCCCCTTCAAGATGCAACTTGTGCTCCAAAGGTGCCACTCGTGTTGACTTGTTTTTGGAAGTTTTTCCAACCCCTTGGAGTCAAAACTCCATCCAGTCGACCTTGTGAGAGACTAAGGGATTATAAGGAATAAGGACCCCACCTTATTGTGCACCACTTAGAAATCCATGTGAGCGACTCTCTTAGTCTTCCCTCACAGCATCATGGACCACCCAACTAGGTAATCATTAACCTACATTTCTAGCCACGATAGGAGTTCTAGTAGGTTGTGACAGGGACACTACCACCCCTCTCCCTCAAAATCTGGTTTTTTATGCAAGGCTCCTTTACTCCTTATGTGAGTCAAATTAGCAAGCATCGTCAAGCCTGCATCCACTAACAAAAATAGTGTCAAAATCCATATATATAAATCATAATAATATCCATAATACATCATAGGTGAGTAATAATGAAATACTCAAACAATACAATCCACTCCCTGATTCAATCCAGAGTCCAAGGAATCCCTTTGATGCCACTCACATCCATAACCTGTCATGTTTCCTACACACTCAAGCCGACTTGTCAAAGAACATGTCAACACATATATATATACATCAATAATATCAAGAAACTATAACACCTCAACATCATCATATATAACCCAAAATCTGAATGAAATCACAATGTTCCATACCTGGATCACTTGCAAGTAAGTGTCCTAAAAGAATACGTCAATAATAGTATGCTTAGTATAGAGGTATGTTACAAAGATCCAATGATTTAGGTTAGTCTTCATGACATTATTTATGTTAATTGGAGTCATTCTACCTTTCCTTGTTATGGGCCTAGGCTATGGATTTTTTAAGTGGGAATGGAGGGTGTTTGACTCTAATGTGCATAATTTATGGTTTCAAGACTAGTTTGAGGCTTAGCATGTCCATGTGGTTCAAGGAAAGTTCTTCACATCAAATTCCATTCTAGTAGTCTCGGGGTGTGCCAACCTAGTAAGGAAGATAGATATTTGGGGAATTATGCTAGCACATTGCCATTGCCAGAGTGGTTGTTGCATGTTACCAAACTTAAGGATGTGAAAAGAGGCATGAAGAGTTGTAGCAAGAACACCAAAAAAGTGAATTTCAACATTATAAATTGGACTTAGATATGGAATGGATGGAAGGATGAATTTACAAGATATATTAAGATGGAGTATGGTTCTTAATACAAGTGCATCATGGAAATAATGGAGCATACATTAACAATTCACAAATGGTAGTTAGAGGTCGATGCCTTCATCACGATAATACACTAAGGAAAACATTTGGATCTCAATGCATTAGTGAATGTTTTCAATTTCTAATTGGAAGAATAGTGACCCATTTTGGCCTTCCACTCAAGAGAGTTTCTTCCCCTCATATTGTTGATTCTATCTACTCCGAGGACCTGTTCATTCATGGTCTTCCCTCAAACTTGAATTAAAATGGGTCATTATGTGCCATCAAGAATTGGAAATGTAAGAAGGGACAATTGAGATCCATGCTATTGTTGAATTTGCAAATCATTGAGGAGCATAAGGAAATTGATGGGGTAGATCTAGAGGATAATATGCAAGATGTGGCTTGATTGGAGCTGACTTTCTAGTAAATTTTTATAGTTCTTTTTATTATTACAGTATTAATAACTTGAGATTTTTTCAAAGGGACTTTTGATACACTTTTATAATAATTTTGATACAGTTTATAAAATGGTTGTGATACTTTGCGTTTGCAAATAATCTGAATTTTATTTATAGTATATAGACTAGTTACACGGTTTCCCTTGATATGTTTTTCTAAGAAATTTTGATAGTGAATACATCCATATGAATGTATATGATTTGAAATGTATGTCTATAGAGGCTGTTATGTGTGTTATTTTCATCTCAAATATAGATTTAATAAAACAAGTCTGGAAGATGTTGCTTTTAATTGCATTATTGGACTTGTTTATCCAAGTTTCATGGAGTAAGAAGTGTGCCACATTAGAAATCAATAAATTATAATAGAGTGATTGTTTTAAATACAAGAGGGCGGAGGGGAAACCCACTTGATTTATTTCTAGTGTCCATTATTAGTTCCTGCTGAAGGCAAGGACTATATCATTAAATTCATCGTTGACCATCAATTATTAGCCATTTACTATAAATATTTCTCTGCTATTGAATCTTGTAAATAGGACAAATGAAATAATTGTTTTTTATAATAGTTAAATTGCTTTCATAAAGCATGTTATTGGATAACAAATTTGAAGTCTTGTTTCCAAGCCCTGACAATATGTAATTATATAACCTAAGTTTTTGAGACAAGCACCATGTCTAGTCTTTTTTTGATTGCAATCGAACCAGTGCGACCATTGCGCCAAGTGGGGACAATGACGGTAGGTAATATGTCTACCAGTGCGTGCACTTGGAAGAGATTTTTGAAGTAGCTATCCAATGGATCTGTGGATGCTGAGAATCCCCAGACTTCTCCCATTATAGTTTTGAGATTTAGGTCCCCTGATATGATGAGATTGGCGAGATCAAGAATGCCTCAGTTTGGCACCTTGTCCCAGAATAATTTGTTCTTTGTGCATGGTCCATATGTGTTGAGGAGAGACATATGTTGATTGTTCTAGAGATAGGTACCCGTGAATAGGATACCACCAATGCAAATATGTGGGATAAACTCAATTACGGAAGGGTCCCATGAGACAGCTAGGCCACCGAAGGTGCCAATAGAGTCAACTGAGGTGGTAAGCCAATTCGGGTGGAACTGGTTCAAGAAGGATATAACTTTAAGCTCATTTACCATGGTTTCCTGAAGGAAGATAATGTTCGACGAAGTCCTGGAGATAAATATTCTGAATGAGGTAGTTTTCAGGGACCCCCCAACCCCTCTTAAGTGCCCCAGTGTCATAATGTGTTGAAGGACCTTCTTTTCTACGGGCACTCTGGGTTTTAATCGGTGAGTGCACGAAGCCTTGTCCCTTTGAACAAGTGTAATCATTGTGTAATGCTGTAATTTGTGCTGCAGAGGGGTCCAGAGGCCAAGGGTATGAAGGTGCCACTTCCTTTTTAGATAGGGAGGGGGGTGGGGGAAAGAACTTCCCTATAGGATGGTAGGAGGGAGTGTAGGAATTCTCCTAAATAACTGGTCCCTGTGTCGGATTCCCAAGGAGGAAGGTCGTTGGTCTCTTCCAGGGTATTAAGCGAGGGTGGAGCTAGATTTTCTGTCGCAGGGGTTAGGGTGGAAGGTGAAGAAGCATTGATGAGGAGGTCGAGTGTGGGAGAGTGGGGTGAAGTATGGAGCTTGGATAGTCTCGGTGTTGACAATGGCTTGTGAGTGCTCAGAGGGGGGGGAGTGAAAGGTTTGGAACATTTTGACTAGTAGGGGGAATGTAGGAGGTTAAAGGGGGGAAGGTAGAATCCTGAGGTGGGACAATGTCTTCCTGAAAGTGGGGTGTGGTTTCTGGGGCAAGAAGGGTGTGTGCATCCAGTTTCTCTTTTTCCAAGCTAGACAAAGAAAAATAAAGAGTAGGGTTGACTAGTTTTAGTTTACCTGAAATGGAGTCTAGGACCATAGTATCCTTAGCCTCTGGAATGCCTGGGTAGGTGGGAAGAGTGTTCACCTCCGGAGAGTCTAAGTGGGTGGATATTTCCAACATGGATTCTTCAGAAATATATTCTTCCACTAAACTAGTGCAGTGTTTCTTGAGGTGACCTGTTTGTCTGCAGAGGACGCATCTAAAGGGGATGCCGAGGTAATCTATCTTTTGACGGGTGTGATTTCCTCTCCAATATATGTCAATGGATTCCAGTCGGCCCTCATGAATGTCAAGTTCCACTAGAACCTTAGCTACCATTTTGACTAGGGAAACAAGAGCCACTGTGTCTACACTGATGAATCGCCCTAAAGTGTTTCCAATGGCCTTTAGAGATTTTTCATTCCAGAGGTGAAGTGGAAATATAGGTAGCAGTACCCAGATGTGACAGTGATAGAAATAGTCTTGTTGGGGGTCAAAAGTGACTCACCATCGCTTCAACATTAGGCTGGCTCTGTCGATCACCCACAGTCTCTCTAGGATAAGTGTGGCATCTTCTGTTGTGTTGAAGTTGAAGTTATACCAGCCTCATGGGAGATAGGAGATATCTATAGTATATCCCAACTAAGGGCTCCAGGTTGATTTCACCCAGTCTACAAGTTGGGTTCTATAGAGGTGTCTATAATAAATGCGGCCAAGAAGCGTGCAAAGGGCCAAGGTGACATAGTCCTCCAGGCCAATGTCGGCCCCAAGAACCATTTTCTTCTTTGTTTTTTTGGAGCACCACGGTCCAGGAGGCGGTTGTTTGTCACTGGTAAAGTATGTTATATCTTCTTGTCGAGGTCTAGAGGGAGATCCACGAGTGGTTCTATGTGGTAGTCGAGTAGGGAGTGTAGTGGGGGGGAAGAAAAGTATTGAAAAGAAGGCATTTGTTGTTGGGGCCAAGAAGGTGGAGTAGGGGGAAGGTTTTGTTTGGAAACAGTAGGAACAATCAGGGGAATAGATGTAAACGTAGATGGGGAAGGGGGAGAGAATGCTGTTTGTGGAGGTGGATGTATGCAATGAGTGGAGAGCTCATCAATAGTTTGAAAATTCCTGCATGTTTCTAGAGAGCCTTGTCATCTGCACTCATCAATGCACTAACTTCAGCCTCCATTGTGGGGGATTAGAGGAGAAAAAATGAGATAAGACAAAAGGAAAGGAGTGTGGACAGTGTTGTGGGGTCATTGCAATCAGAAGGATGGGACAAAAGTCTGGTTGAAACAGAGAGGGAGGCATAATGCAATAGGATACAGGGATGGACATGAGTGCAGGTTTGACTGTAGGTTAATGGGAGGGAGGAGTGAACCCTAGTGTAGGTAGGCCCCGAGACATCGAGGGCACAAGTTTGCACAGGTCCACCATGATAACACCTAGAATTTTATCCTCTTATTATAACCAAACATTGGCCACTCTAGATGGATGAATCTGATATTGGGTGGAACACCCATTTATTTTAGATCATGCCCCTATTCTCCTCCAAATCGAGACCACCCCTTCTCCAAAAGATTATCCATTTAAGCTGAATTCCAGCTGGCTACAAGAGGAATCGTTCATAGATATTACCAAGGAAGTCTAGACAAATCCTCTCTTCCAAGATGAACCTGCGCCACAACTCCGTCTGGTATGGAAATTAAAATTTCTTAAAAATAAAATCAAACAGTGGGCTCACACTCATAGAAAATGCAATCAAGCAAGGTTGACAGAACTGGAAATAACCATTCAGAATATCCTCCTAGAGGATATGCCAGCCAAGGAACATTGTGATAGGACCCTCACTCGTCAACATTTGGAATCAGAAAGAAACACTCTACTTCTAGCAGACAAAGCTTGATGGCACCAACAAAGCAGAGCCACCTGGATCAAAGGGGGTGACCTCAACACAAAATAATTTCATCAGTATGCTAGCTCTAGATAAAATAATAATCACATTTGGGAGATCCTTAATGACTTAGGCTCTTCACACAGAGGTCAGACAATTCTCAAGGCGACGACCACTGAACACTTCAATTTTTTTTATGCAGCATCTATCTGCAACCACCCTCAGGACTCAGTTACTATTGCCAGCCTCTTCCCACAATTTTTCATAGAAGAGGACACAAACCTATTGGACAACCCTTGAACGCTCCAAGAGGTTCTTTGGGCTCTAAACTCTTTCAAAAAACACAGAAGTCCAAGACCCGATGACTGGATTGTAGAATTTTATTTACATTTCTTTAACTTGGTAGGGTCTGATCTGCTAGAACTTGTATAGGACTCCAGGCTCAGGGGAAAAATTACTGGTGCTCTCAATTCGACTTTATTAATGCTCATACCCAAAGAAAACAACCCATCAACCTTTGGGGACTACAAGTTGATTTCCTTATGCAATATTTGTTACAAATTGATCAAAAAAATCATTGCTAATTGGATCAAGCCTATCCTATCGAGATCTCTCTCTTGTGAACAACGTGACTTATTAAAAGGGAGACAAATTTTAGACGCCATAGGCACAACACATGAGTGTCTTCACAACATCAAGGTGAAAAAATCAAAGGCCCTTATTCTTAAACTAGACCTGAAAAAATCCTTCGATTGTATAGATTGGGACTTCCTCAGATTAATCCTCACCCAATCTAGCTTTAGTCTTTCCTTCATTAAGTGGATCATGAGCGGAGTGACAATTGAAAATTTCTTGGTCTTGGTTAATGGCGAGCCCTCCCATTTTTTTCGTAGTGGCATAGGTTTGAGGAAGGGCTTCCCACTCTCTCCTCTCCTCTCCTCTTCATTCTGGTCATGGAAGGCCTCTCATTGCTCCTCAAATAGAAAAAAATTGAAGGGAAGATCACTGGTATAAAAATATCCATAGGTTTTAGGATCCTACACCTACTGTTAGCCGTTGATGTTCTTATTATGACAACTGGATCCATACAGGAATGTAAAAAGATCAATAATATGCTAAAGGATTTCTACAACTCTTTGGGACTCCAGATTAACTAGAAAAAATCAACTTTCCATTATGCTAAACTCCAAGACCAATCGCTCACACTTCTTAAATATATTCTTTCCCATAGTTTCATACATCTCTCAGAAGGCTTCAAATACCTTGGGTTTTTTTTAAAATAAGATACACTCAAGCCCTCTGAATGGAATTGGCTCCTCACCAAAGTTTAAAAAAGAATTGGCCACTAGTGTAATCGCTGACTTTCATTAGGAGGACGATAGACTCTTCTCAAAGGGGTATTGGAAGGCTAGCCTATTTTTTGAATGACGCTAGCATCCATTCCTACCTCAGTACTAGACAAGCTAAGGAAGATATCCTTCAATTTTCTCTGGTCCAGATTCTCAGCTCACCATCTCCAGCACCTTTGCAACTGGGAAAATCTCGCTAAACCCAAAAGAAAAGGAGGTTGGGGGATTAGGAAGCTCTCCCACTCTGCACAAGCACTGATGACCAATACCCTTTGGTGTTCTATATCACACACAAGGATTTGGAACTCTGTATTAAAGGATATATATATGCCATACACTACTACAGAATCCTGAATTAGAGCATAAGTGTCTTCTACCAGACCGACATCAAATTTCTGGAAGAACCTCACCAAATCAGTGCGTTGGATACAAAATTCTCTTGGTTGAAACCTGGGATTAGGGCACTCCATCACTCTGCAAAAGGACCGCATTGTTGGTATGGATCAACACTCCTTCCTCTCACCACAAATCATCACTTCTTTAAATTCAAAAAATGTATTCTATATCTTCCAAGCGTTAGGGACCCATCGATCCTACCTCATTTTAAACAAGTGGATAACCAGTCAATAAATCGAGCTGCCTACCACATTCGCTTCAGAATGGACCAGGTTCTTCCACCAACTAGCGAGCATGGGCATCCAACTCCATAACTTGGATGATCAACCGATTTGGATGGGGGGTGACCGATCAGGTTTCGTAACGGCACATAATGTTTACACATAAATCACTAATATTAATTGGCCCATTAACACAGTTGGCTGGAAATAGAGACTCTGGAACTGTTGTTTACCTCTTAAGCTTAAAATTTTCTCCTAGATATCCCTAGAAAACAAAATCAACACCTGGGACGTTCTCATGAAAAAAGGAAGGATCGACCCAAACATTTGCCACCTCTTCTTACAAGAAGAAGAATCTGTTAATCATTTATTTATCAATTGTGTCTTTACCTGAGCAGTTTGGGTCTACATCTCGGGAACACTTAAATTAAACTTCTCCTGGGATAGATACTCATTAGCAAACTTCTTGGAGAACTGGTTAAAATTTTCCCCTCACACTATAAATCTCCCCCATATGGTCTACTGGATCCTATGGCTTGACATAAATTCCTCCATTTTTGAGAATAGGCCACCTTCAGCCTACAATGTAGCCTATAAAATGCTTGGCTTTCATTTCTCCTGGACATCTATCCACACTAGAACGCCGGGGGAAAAAACCATTCACAAGCCTCACCCTCCGAAGAAGACTCCCACAGGATGGTTTGATGGAGCATCTCAACAAAATGGCTCACAGAGTGGCAATGGCGGAGTGATTCATATCTCCCCAAAATTAATTTGCAGATGGAATTTTAACTGCAGACAGGGAACCAACACCAGGGAAGAATTATTGGGCGCCTGGGCCACTCTCTTTCTAGCTTCTAGACTAGATATTGATACAATTATGCTGATTGGGGATTCTCGTATCATCATTGATTGGATTAATAATAAGAGAAAACTATAGGTCTCCAATCTCCTCGAATGGAAGGAAAGGATCAAACAACTCCAATCCTCTTTCACCAAGCTCAACTAAAAACATACTTTCTGAGAAAATAACAAAGATGCCGACTCTCTCTCTAAGGGAGCTCTCAAGAAGAAAGCTGGAATCATTACATACAATCTATGGGTTGATGGGAATGAGGGCCCCACCCATGTTCTAAAATTATTTTAGGACATCCTCCACCTATCCTTTCAGAGAGTTGTATCAGTCTTCTAGACCTCTTTCTCAACATAGTACATCTCAAAGTATAAATCAACATAGAACATTCACACAACAAACTTCTATCCACTATCAGTTATGGCAGCTAGACAAACTTCCTTTTCTTTCGACCAGCATGGAATGTACCTTATCATTTATTTCTGAGCTATGATTAACTTGCGTTTGTAATCTCTCAAACATAGAACAAAGTTATATGTCTAATATAATTTGCGAAAATTTTCTGTGGAAAAAAAAAGATAACCTAAGTTTTAAGTTTGGCTAACAAGTTCGAATGCAATTTTTGCATTCATTCTTAGATAACCTAAGTTTTAATTTTGTTACATCTTTTAGAGAACCGGGTGACTTCCTGATTGCTATCACTATAACAATTTCCCTGCCCTGTACATAAAACTTCAAAAACTTAGACTAAAGAAACTGCATAACAATCTGCAAAACAAATTGTGTCCTCGGTTCTGAGATGAGGAAAAGATAAAGGAAGTTGAGATGAGGAAGAGGAAAATGAACTTTGTTGGATTGTCCAATTTCATTATCTATCTCAAAGGATTGAAGAAACATAAACTCGTAATTTAGTTTCCATTTGTCCAAATTTGGGGGAGATTTACTAGGCACAACAATATTAGTTTTCCAAGACACCATTAATGGATTTTAAATTTCTTGATGCATTGCTAATGAAAAGATTTTCCATGCACAAGTCATTTTTTAATGTATTCAATTTATTGCATGAAAGTGCCCATGGAAAGGAATGAAGTTTCCTCTATTACCTTTTATCGTGCAAATATTATTTTCCCTATCATAATCTATAAAAACTAAAGAGATCGAACTATAACATGATTCTATTCTTCTTATTTTTTATGCATATATTACTAATCTCCTTTTTATTCTAAATGCATTTTGTCACCATTATCTTTTTAATATTACGATGCCTTACTCTTTAGTGCGCTCTCTATCAATGTGTGAATATGGGTTTTCTCTTTTGAAGCATACATACATACATACATACATACATACATACATACATACATACATACATACATACATACATACATACATACATACATACATATATATATATATATATATATATATATATA
>ML790442.1:315952-327408 GCA_009831015.1 Picea engelmannii | reverse complement strand
TTGGGATAGGTTTCAGAGGCTGTTGAGGAATTTTACAGGTGTTTTTTCCAAAGAGAAGCTCAGGGAAGCTTATGGCCACATGTAGAAGAGGTCATGCCCGGATGAGCCATGATCCATTTTCAGAGTTCTATTAGTCATTTTTGAGGTTTTTATGTGTTCTGATCTCAATGGTATAGTCTTTTTTTCCATTGGAGTTGAGAAAAAGCTTGTAAAATAACTTTTGAATAATTAATCCCAGAGAGCCAAGTCCATTAATGAAGGCTCAAGGAGATGTAGCCCGGAGGGGGGTGAACTCCTTTATCATGTTGTGATTGTTTTGAGTTTGATGGATTATTTGCTGCAATTTATGTTGCTGTGATTTCATTTAAAGCACATATTTAACCATTTAAAAGAACAATTTCTCACAGATGAACATTTACAAGAAGATACATGAACTTAACACATAAGTTTATCTTGCATATTTTAACACATGAAGCAAGGTCCTGTAAAGTTTATTTTTTATGAAGTAGAGGGTGCTTGCATAGCATAACAAGTCAGCCTTATATTTTCATATCACTTACACTCTTATTCCATTTCAAAGAAAAAATACAAACTTTCTTCATTTAATCAAGCACTTATTTTACGACTATGTTCCCACATAATAAGAGTTACAATAAGTTCTAATTAATAGTTCATAGCTAACTACAACAATGCATACAATTCCTATATATATATTTCTTATTTCATTTTGTCATAATTATATGTACATAAGTTCCTTTAAAATGAACATACATGATGATTAGTGTTTAGAAAAAATACATTATTTGGTCTAGAAAATATGTAAATCATTTCCATGTTTATGGGCATTCTTGTTTTAAAGAGCATGGTGCCAAACTAAAGTTGAATAGAGTCCAAAAGTTATCCCTTGCTGAAAATTCTTGGACAAGTAGCCACCATGTGTGTTTAAATAATGCTAGAGTTGTGACCAAATTGGATAACTATGGGAAGCATAAGGTAATGGAGGCTCTAGAAATTGAGTTGAAACCAAATAATCTAAATAGGGAAGATGGTTGTAAGTTGAGAGAAAGTTGGAGACCATTGCTTGTTGACTTGAGACATCAATAACCATTGCTTGACCGTTACTTAGACTTGGGAAATCATTATTTAATTAAAGAGAATACCCAACTGACCTCTCACCAAGCAGGTTTCGGGGTCTTGAAATCTATTTATATGATTTGTATTTTCTATTTTTCAATTAGTCTCTCTTCATTCTCGAGTTCTCTTGATGATGATACTTGGGGGGATTGAAACACACCCGGGTTTCTTTTCTTCTAGCTCATAGTTCCTTTTTTTACTTTTTAAGATTTTTCTCCCGATGCATCTTTATAATGTTCAACTATATATATTTAGTTGGCATAAGTCAATTCTTCACAACAACAAAAAAAATTGACATATCTTATAAGTACTGGAATATGGAATAAAAAATTGAATTGACTCAATTACTACACAGATTGTACTATATTTCACCTACAACAATAGCTCTTCTAACAAAACTATTCAACGGGAACATCGCTAAATGGATACTCCATAATTTTAATAATTCATCTTGATATTGTGTTTTTTTAAGTCCATTATTAGACTTGATACTAAGTTTGATGGAGTGAAAAATTATGTTGATTTAGACAAAGTGTTGGTTTCTATTCTACTTTATCAGTTATCTACTCTGATCTTACCTTATTGTCAGAAGTTGATCCAAGTTCAGATTTAGAAAGCTTCCAACAAAATCCCTCTAAAACTATCGACCCCCCTGGTAAACCAGAAGGAAACGCAACACACATGGTGTACTACGCAGTCTCACCCGAGATAGCTCTATGCGTGGCTGCAATACTCAGATGCTTGCATCCTGGGAATGAGTGGAGATATGTGGTTGTACCTTGTGATATTTATTTATTTAGTCTAACCTCTTGATTAAAACAGTCATTCTTATTCATGCATGTGGAGTATCATATCTAACTAGTTCCTTCATTCATTCATCTAGCATTTAATCCTTAACAATAATGGAGATGCATACATTCAATCACATAACACAAGATTTATTGTGGTTCACCCCCTCCTAGGTTGCGTCCACAAAGATCTATCTCTCAATATATTTATTATGTCTTAGTAATATGTCGTGTTACACGCGTTTATAGTCTTGGATCTTACAATCTCAATCGGCCTCCTGATCCCTGTGAGGCTGACTAGATCGCACTAGGCTCTTCAGCCTGCGATCTAACCCTCAGGATCGAGTTGCTCAATTATTCTTATAAACCTTACAACTTCTGGACTCTCTCTACCTCCTAGGTACTACTGATCTATTTCTGTATCTATACAACTCAGGTCCTCTCTTCTTAGACCTCCTAAAGTGCATGAAAGTAAAAGAAATGTAAAGTGCTTGTAATATTGTTGAGAAGTAACCACAAAACATAGATAACTGAGAATTTC
This sequence comes from Picea engelmannii, assembly GCA_009831015.1. NCBI lineage: Eukaryota > Viridiplantae > Streptophyta > Pinopsida > Pinales > Pinaceae > Picea > Picea engelmannii. The sequence continues at coordinate 324,945 of ML790442.1, read as the reverse complement.
CCAAGGTTATAGTGGATTAATTAGTATTATTAAGTTGTTAAGTTAGAGTATGAATCCTAAACTAAGTGGCAACCCAACCCCCCCCCCCGCTTGTACCAAAAATTTGTTGGGTGCTCAATAAATGAGGCAAACAAGGCCCCACCCTAGCTCCAAAGGTCAACACAAGAATAGAAGTACTTCTGGGAAGGAATCCAAGTGCCATGAGATCATCCCCGATCTAGCACCTCCCATTGCTTCCTTAAATTATCGTTTTAGATGACAAAGTTGGGTCACTAGAAGGTGACCTATTAAGACTAGTTGTTTTTAGAGCCTAGGAGACTAAGGTATATTGAGTTAGTTGAAGTTAAGTGACTAAAACGTGTGTTGTGCAAGATGTGCTTGCAAAACGTCAAGTGCTTGAATGTAAAATAATGAAAGAAAAGTACATAAATTGATTTACAATGAGGAAATATATGCTTTCCTTAAACCACAATGTTATGCAAGGTTGTAAGAGATAAAAGAAAAGCACATAAATATTTAACTCATTGATCCATAGTACTTAAGCTTGCAAAATGAAAGTGTGCTTTGAATGAAAGTAGATAGCGACTATGAGCAACATAAGAAAAATAAATCATAATGCCTCCATGGGCCTAAACTAGCACATGATTACTCCATTACTTAAAATAAACCATCATTGAGCATAAAAAATGAAATCACCCATAACTAGTCTAGCCTTACGATTTTTGGGGTTGGAAAACCCAAGCACACTCCAAGGTGTAGACAAACAAGATAAGGTGATATTCTTGTAAATAAAACTAAGCTAAAACAAACCTCAAACAATGGCACAAGGTGGAGGCAAACCTTCCTTTGTTGTGTCAAGGTGGGTTGAAATAAAACTAAACTAATGCAGAAAATAAAATTGCAGAAAGTAAATCTTTAAGATTTATGATGATTGGAAAATCCAAGCACTCTCCTAGGGACAAAGCAAATAAAAAATTGCAGAAAATTAATTTTAAGAGAAGTGCAAGCCCTTGGTTACTCTTTGGGGGCTTGCTTACAATGAGAGGAGAAGAGAGAAGTTTTGGGTAAGTGTGCACCCCAACTTAGGAGGTTTTTGTTGACATTTTAGGGCCCCAAATGGATTGTTCCTCCACGTTTTCTGTCAACAACCTGTAAAAACCAGCAAGTAAAACTTGCTGGAAAACTATAAAAAATTACTGAAAACCCTACAAAAAACTTCTATTAATATGAAACAAAAATTTTAAAAGCAAGATAACAGTATTTGTAATCGATTTTGATCTACTTTAGAATACCAATCTACCCAACATCTCGGAAATCAGAATAGAATAACATAACCGAAATTATAAGAGGAATAAGAATAGGTGAAATAGACAACCTCCAAATATGAAGTTTATGTTTCTCAACCCTTAGCAACCTGCAAGCATATGAGACTAAGATACACGACAAAGAAGGAGGTAAGTAGATACCAAAACATCAACAAAATATTTTGAAGAAGAAAGGAAACTACTACACTAAGATCTAGAGAAATACTACTATAGATCTATCTAAGCAAAGTACTTTGCTTGGATCTCCTACTCTAAATCTAGAAGCTAAAAACTCAAGAAATAAATAACACAAGTCACCTCCAATAAGATCCAAAGCCAAGCATCAAGAAGACTCCCAATGCCAATGGTTTCCTCCAAAGATTCTTCTATTATAAGCAAGCTTGAGAAAATACTTGCTACAAGCTTGAGAAAAGAGAGAGAAATATGGGAGAGAGAGAAGAGTGGAAGATATTTGGGTGTAGTAACAATACATTGAGAATAGATGATAAATGAGGGTGAGGGGGCCTTTATTTATACTTAGTAAGATAAATTTACCCCTCTTATATCTTTTACAAGTGTCAAAACATGAGCAAGAGTGATCATCTCTAGGAGGAGGCACAAATTTAGGGTTAGGGTTTTGGTATGGAGTGAAGGGATGAGGTGGAAAGAAATTACTTGGTCAAGGAAGTGAGGTGGAGGCTCTAGGGAGGCGCACTAGGGGAGAGAGGGCCCACTTTTCATTATTTATTGACTTTCCATAGTTTCCTCAAGGAGCGGGGTGCAACTTCCCTAGGGAGAACAACTTGAAGTGATGGTGGCTAGGTAAGAAAAGGTTATGAGAGTGAGAAAAGGTTTAGGATATGCTAGTATAAGGTTTAGGCATCTTCTTCCACCTTCTCTTCAACCAATTAACTCAAAATTACAAAATTTGACATTTTGACTATGTTAAGACTAGCAATTAAATTGTTGTTTTAGACTGACTAAGACTCATCATGGACAAACACCTAGAAAAACTTGTCCAATTGAGCTGAAACTTGGTCCAAGGGTGTAGGGGTCTCATTCCATTTCGTTTGGGCACAAATACCCCTATCAAAATCCCAAGGACCTAGTTTTTACATTTTTCATCAAAATTTAATTAAAATTACCCAATTTAGGCAATTTTAATAAATTAAAAAAAAAAACCTATCTAGACTCCACGGAATTCCACAAAAATTTAAGAGATGTCTTACATGGTAATTTACAACATTCCTAGATACTAGATACCATAGGGATAGACCATTAAAACACCTTTCACCACTTTGGAGGAATTATTTGTGGGAGTGAAAAACTCAAGGGAAATTAATAAGGCTGGTTAGGCCAAATTAATAACCTGAGGAAAAAAACACTCAGTGAAAGGGACTCCTTTAATGATGAATTCATAAGGAAAATGACCTAAATATGATCCATGCAGACCCATTACATTATAATCCCACACAGAGGAGCGAAAATTCCATTACAAAAAGAAGTGTTGAAAGCCAAAACTGCCTTGTAGAAACAATAAGTCTCTGACTTGGTAGCACCTGATGGTGCATATATTAATGGTACATGGAGTTGACACCCTAGTTAAATAGATGGTAAACATGCCTCTCAATAGATTATCCCTTTAGCTCAAAGATTTGCTGAGAACTTGCTGAAACCCAATGGTTCCACCAACAAGCCCACTAGAGGTGTCGGATGTGCAACACTGAGGGGAACAAGCTTGAGGTATTCAGTAAAACTTCACACACTCCCCCTAGGCAGGTATTAAATCCAAGAAATAATTCTCTTTTGAGATTTCCCTATTAATCTATCACCACTGACCAACCCAGTGTGTATGAAACTTACTCCCAGAAGATCGAGGCAAGCTCGCAACTGGAAGGGTCAAGAACCGCATTAGGAGCTGAGGGGATTTGTTTATTTTAAACAGAAAATAAAATTACTGAAAGGGAGATGTTTTCTAATTACTAATTCTTCACTGACCAGCCTCTTGCGAGGATCCGAGGAGACAGTTTATTTCCAACTTTGAAATTACATAAAAAGAAATCTAAACTAGCAATTAGTGTTCTACTTTTGCAAATTGAAATTTAATCTAGATTGTGATTTATTTTAAATTCAAAGTTTATGTTATTTTGTTTGAGAACTTATATAAAAAAGGAGCAATTAAAACAATCTAAAGACACAAAGTCCCAAAACATAACACCCCCCCCCGGGGGGGGGTGAATAAAAGTGAAGCCTCCTTTGGCTCACTGATTTTATTATATAAGTTACAAATTCTCTTGAATAGATTTAGGATCTCTTTAAAAGATAGATTTAGACCCTTATAAATGGATCAGAAAATAAAAATTACACTTTTACAACAATTTTCAAAGATATAAGGCCACTTCAGGGGTCTTGGAAGCTTTAAATTTTCAACTTTTTGACACCGTATCCTCTTGTTTTCGCACCTACCTGCAAAAAACAGCAAGCAAACAAGATGAAATATGTCCCAAAACACTTTAAAGGTGTCTTGAGATGTTAGTAGTAAAACCCCAAATTTCTCCTAAGTAAATTTATTGAAATTTTGCAAAAAGGAACCAAAGAATCAAGCTAGAAAGCTTGCTTCCTTGGGATCTTTTGCTTCTGTTTAAGGAAAAAAACTACAAGCACTAAATTTCTCAATATTTAAATGAAGTACTTTGAAAAATAAACTACCTTTATCCTTTAAGAATTTAGAAGGAAAAATTGATAAAACTAGCCTTTTCTAGTCTAGATCCTATGCTTCAAATTGAAACCTTTAGATGCAAAATGAATCTAGCTTTCTTGTGTATGAAAAACTGAAATAAGATATATTTAAACTTTAGATAAGATTCCAATGATTTTCATATAAGAATTAGAAGTAACCAAGAAGTAATAATGAAATTTGAGAAGGAGAGAGAAGGATCTTAAAAGCCTTGGAACTTTGGGCAAGATGGAGTCCCTTTGATGGATCAAAGAGGGTATTTGTCTTTATTGAGAGATTGAAGAAGAAAAGAGTGCATCAAAGCCTATTCTACTGTTTAAGTAGTGAGATCCTGCAAACTTAGATACTTCTTTCCAATAAAATATTAGTATAATAGTGTTCTTGCATAAGAAAATTTAGGAAAGCATACACATTAACCGAAATGAATATGCAACATAAACATTCGCATACAATAAACAATAAAACCATAAATCAATCTAGCTCTTCTAGTTTTAACCTTCTTGGAGACAACTCCACTTGAAGGCCACAATCCAATATTCAAGCAAAAAGAACAACACAAGTTACCTCACAAATTAGCACAACATTTGACAAGAATATCCACACATGAATCTTGATCACAAAAATAGCCTCCAAAGCCTTTTATTACAAATAGAAATGATAGTACAATACTTTACAAGCGTAACCCTTCACTATATCCAACTAGTTTACAATGGGGAGAGAGCTCCAATTTATAGAGAAGAGGGAAATATGCCAAAGGGAGGAGGGCGAACCAAGTGGATGGAAGGTGGAGCCAAGTGTGTCGGAGTAGGATTCCACCTCTCCCCACACTCTCAAAATGTTCCATTTGGAAGACTTGATGAGGATAGGGGGTGCCACCTCTCAAGAGGTAGGCTACCCCTCTTAAGAATGCACCACCGCTCAAGAGGTGCACACCCTCTTCTTGAGCACATGCCTAAATAATTCCACTTGCCATCTCACTTAGTCTATGACCAATGGGATGTATCTTATGGTTTCCACCTTATCGTTTGAGGCTTTATTCACTCAAAACATATCCCAACATGTTTCCAAGAAAATAGTCACTTCTTGATTTTTCTTAATTTTTTGTCTTTTTTGGGTTTTTTTGAGTAAAATTGACTTTTTAGTGATACAAATCACTAATTTCATTCACCAAAGTGGGTACTTGGGTAATATGGGTTCTCTAGGTCCAAAACTGAGCACCCCCAAGGCTTAGGAAGGATCCTAGTACCACTTTTTGAATACAACTTTATTTTTTAATTAAAAATTCTCGTTTTACGGAAAAATTTTAATTAACTGAAAAAATTGAAAAATCCTAAGGGGGACTTAGCACATTTCCATAATACTTTAGGAGGATGTTTATCATGGTAATATACATTATACACTAGGCTTATATCCATTCTAAATCCTAACCATAAGCATATACTCCAGCTTTGGAGAAATTGAGTGAAAAAACTCAGAAATTATAAATTGTCTTTAGACAACAAAATATAATTAACAAGTAAAAAAAAACACTCCATAGTAACAAATCATGCCTAAGTTGAAGGTGGATAAGACCTTTTAGAAGTTCATCATGCAATATCTCTTATTACAATTCCTCGGGGGGTATGGAAAATGTGAAAAAGTTAGTCTTATTGATCGGCTGAACTTCTGAGCTCTGAATTTTGAACATGAAAATGTTCAATCTTTGGTGGCTTGCTGGAAGTCCATCCTAGTGAAAATTGGTGGATAACAGGTCCCACAAAGTATATTTCCCATTTGTCAAATATCTGCAAGGTTACTTGTGGCCTTAGGGGCATCTCATCCCATCTATTAGGTTTACCAACCCTCTGACATACATCACATCTCTGGAAGTAGTCCTTTGAATCTCTGTGAACAGTCGACCACCATAGTCCTGTGTGAAATACCTTCTGCGTAGTAGCGTTTCCTACATAATTTCCTCCTGATACTCCCTCATGGGCCTCTATTAAAACCCTAGGTTTTTCATGTTCTATTACACATCTTCTCAAGATGTTGTATGCACCCATATTGTATAAGTGTCATGCAATCAATTGATAGTCTACAGCTCTGAATACCATATTTTTCTTCCGCGCAGTGTTGAGTTCTTGGGGCGTAGTCCCTGTACTCAAGTATTGAATGATTTCAACAAAATATTCATCAGCTAATTGGACTGAAAGTAACTGTGCATTAGGGAAGTTGTCCTCTAGATTCGTACGTTCCTCTCCATTGGTGATCATTGACAGGTGATAAGGTCCTGCATTCAACTTCCCTAGTTTGACTATCACTTCAAATTCAAATTCCTGGAACAATAGTAACCATCTACAAATTATCCCCCCCAACACTGGCTTGTTGACTAGGTATTTGAGAGATGAATGATTTGTAAACATCTTCAAATGTTTACCAAATAAGTAATGTCTGAACTTCTGAAGTGAAAAGACCATAGCTAGGCCTTCTCTTTCTATGGTATTGTAATTCTACTATGACTCTGACAGTTTTATGCTAGCAAATTCTATAGGATGGTGCAATTCTCATGTTCCTAGTTGTTCCATAATAGCTCCAAGCAATATAGATGATGCATATACATGCACATGAAATGTCTTTTCCCAATCTGTGAATACTAGTATTGGTGCGATCACCATCTTCTCTTTTAGAGTGTCCAATCCTCGCTGACAATCCTCATTCCACTGAAACTTGTTATCTTTTATCAATAGTTTCTCCATTGGCAAAATGATATGTGCATACCCTTCTATGAATTTCCTGTAGTATCCTGTGTGTCCCAATGTTTGTCTTAACTGACGTACTGATTTTGGTGGTGGTAGATTAACAATTACTGCAATCTTGGAAGGATCTACTAGCAGGTCTTGTTTGCACACTATATGGCCCAATAGTATCCCAAAAGGTGTTCCAAAGATGAAATTCTTGATGTTTATAGATATTTGACATTGCTTAAATATTTCTAACATCATTCTCAACACCTATACATGGTCTTTCAACAAACTATAGATTGTCCAATCATTTAGATATACCTTTAGAAACTGGTGGATGAATTCTTTGAATGCAACTATGACTACTCTGGAAAATATTGTTGGTGCATTCTTCAGTCCAAAAGGAATGACTATGTACTGGTAGGATCCCCATTCTATGGTGAAAGTGGTCTTTTAATTGTATTCTGGGGCTATCTTGATCTGATGGTAGCCTGAGAATCCATCAGTAAATGAGTAAGCTCCCTAGCCTCCTACATTCTCCAACACCTCATCTATGAAAGGGGTAGGGAAAGGGTAATGTAGGAAAGCATCATTCAACTTCCTTAGGTCGACACATATCCTTATCCCTCCCTGATTCTTCTCTTGAACTACCATAGGGATTACTCATTCAGATTCCTCCATTGGTTCTATGATTCTAGCCTCCAACATCCTGTCAATTTATGCTTTCAATTTTTGCTTATATATTGGGTTTAGTCTATAGGGTCTCTGTTTGACCGGTCTTGCCTCAGGTATGAGAGGTATTTTCATTTCACATAGATCTCCTGCTATGCCTTTCATTTCTGTGAACGTTGTTGGGAGCAGGTCATTGTACTCGCGCAATAACTTTGTTATGCTTTCTACTATTTTCTCATCCTAGTAGTCTCCAATGCTAGCCATTTTGGGATTCTCAGTTGTCCCAATGTTGAATTTCTTCACCTTGATCGACGCAACAAATAATTCTTATTCCATAGGTGGAATTCCCACATCTCTTTCACCTTCAACTTTTGTTATCTAAATTTTGTGTGGGTCATTGTCATCTGGTGCTTCTTCCTAGACATGGTAGCATGACGATAGCTCTTTTACTGTCTGTCTATTCTATTGTTGATATTTTGTCATAAGTTCAACTTATGGTTCCTTAATTAATATCACCCCTATGATTTGTTTGAGTGTTGAGTCTATGTTGGGGTTCTCATGTTCAAATGAGAAATTAATTGTAAAATTTTGTTGTAATACTATCCAGTCTATAGTTCCTCTGCGCAATTCCTGGTCTATATACCAATTTGTTGGAATCCCTTCTAATGTGTGAATAAAGTGATAAGGCCATTCCTATGGTGGTGTCATTCTTCATAGTGTTCTTCACTTCTCCAAGTGTTTTGTTGGTGTCCCCTGTCCATCATATCTCTGCAGTTGGTTGCTTCCCTGTTCTGTGCCAAATTTGATGCGCCATAACCACTTACATTGGTACCAATTCTTGACTATCTCTTTGTGTGCACCCCATCATATTGTAGGTGTTGCCTTGAGTGCTATATCCAGAGCTAAGAGCCTCTGATTTTCTAACACTTAATATTTATATCTTGTTAAGAACGCTTCTAAGTCAGTCACCCCATGGAAGTTGGGAGGTTCTCTTATCTCTGTACCTACCCATCTTACTACGCGGTCTATTCTTGCGCATCTTCTTGTGGAGACTTCATGTAACTTATGCTGCCAGTTCTCAAACCCTGTATCTGAGTCTGACGTGCATTATGTGATACTTCTCCAACTGAGTACCCCATCTGCAGTTGGTTTCACATTATATTCTTCTCACACGATGGTTTTGTACAACTGGTTAATTTCCTCCAAGTCTAAACAAGTGGGTTCTATAAACCTTTCCCCTTCTGATGGATCTAATGGCACAATGAATATGTATTCTCCTAAATCGAATGTGATCTTCTTCATGTTTAAGTTTATTATGGCCTAATTGAGAAATGCCCAATCCAAGCCAAGCAATTTCAGATAAGGTGTTGTGCCATCCACTATCTCTATCACTTCGAAATCGGCTTTAGTGCGCACTCTGTTACAGGTATGAACTAACTGAGAGGGGGGGGGTGAATTAGTTAGTGTAGATTATTAATAATTTCTCTCCTTTTCTAACTTTGAATCATTAATCTTAGTGGCAGTGAGTCTTTACTGTGAAATCCAGAGTTATAAACATAA
>ML790442.1:269938-280627 GCA_009831015.1 Picea engelmannii | reverse complement strand
ATAACCATCAACAAAAGGCGTACATAGGGGCCAATATTTCTTGGAGATCTAAAACTCTTATTGCTCAATTAAGGACCAATTCTCATCAACTCCGTTGTGAAACAGGGCGCTGGAAAAGGCCAAAAGAAAGGTGGGAAGAAAGATTATGTATTTTGTGCTCGTCCGGAAAAGTGGAAACAGAAAAACATTTCATTTTAGAATGTGAGGCCCTCAAAGACAGCAGGGAAAATTATGCAGGTATTCTGGCAGCTAATTCCTGGGATAATCTATTCAGCGAAGAGTTTGTTGAGAAGCTGGGAGCGATTATTGTAAAACTTCACAAGAAAAGGGCAGAATGCAAAAGCCAGATGGAAAAGCAATCTGTCCCATAGGCTATTTTTAGCCTCGTGGACGTTAAAAATACTTTCATTTCATTTCATTTCATTTCTGACAAACCTGGGTGAAATTACGTCATTTGTTCCTTTAGCGTACGATGAGCCTACAACAAATCTGCGACAAAGAATAGTCGATCTTACAATGGATGTACGATGACAATGACTATGAAATGTGGTCAATTGTGCTCCAATTTTGTCATATGTTAGTCATTCTTCCAACGATCTGGCGACAAAGCATAGTCGCTCATACGACGGACCTACAACAACAATAACTTTGGATAATGTTTGATTGTTCTGCAAGTTCATTGCACGTGGGTCGTTAATCTGATGACATGGAAATGTATATTGGTCGCTCATACAACAAACATACAATGACAATGGTTATGAAAATTGGTTGACTATGGTCTATGTTCGTCATAGCTTGGTCTCCCTTATGACTAACTTGTGATGGAAAAGAACTATATTTTCGATGAAATTCTATCGATTGTATGGAGGAATTTTTCGTCTGTCATGCGATGGCAGAGAGTTTTTTCAAACGTATGATGAAACCATGGTTTGTCGCAAGTACTATGGCTATGACACAATGAAAATTCAATAAATTGAATCATTTCCAAATCAAGTTATGAAACATGGCTCTAGGCTCAAAAGAACAAATTTATGCATTGGCTAACATTTCAATTTAATATGTAAACCAATTTAAATCACACCATGGAATTATGCATTGGATAACATTTAGATTTAATATGTGAACCAATTTAAATCACACCATGGAATTATGCATTGGCTATAACATTTTGCATTGGATAATTTTTCAGTTTAATATGTAAACCAATTTAAATTACACTATGTAATAATGCATTGGCTAACTTCAATTTAAAGTTTAAACCAATTTAAATCACACCATAGAATTATGCATCGACTAAGGATAGTATTTTGATTTAATGCATAAACCAAATTGAGACACTTTCCAAAGTTGTTAAGTACCTAAACAAATCTTCAAGTTTTGAGAAGAAAGTTTCAGAACTGAGTCTCAAGTGCACCAACCCCTTTTTTCCTTTGAAAAAATCTGCAAAATGATCCATTCTGGCTGGAATCTATGCAACTCATATCTGATAACTTACTAGGACTAAGAAGTAAAACAATACACACACATATTCAAATAACATGTGATAAACACATAGTAGATCAAAATTGTCACCACTTTATTATTCCTTCAATTCCATCACACGCAATATACATTAAATAGATTGTATTAGGCATCAACAAAGCTTCATATCTTCTTTTATGTAATTTCCCAGAAATACAACACATTGCACATTCTCTCAAGACTTCATACACATGATAGACTCATAATTATATTCAGAAGAATTACAATATTACAATAGGATTATAGTGAGCTTGATACCAATGACTCAATGGATCTCATCTAATCATCAACCATCTAGCTAAATCTATTTCCAATATCGATTCTTCCTTTTATATATTTTTTTTCTCAGGAGTTTTGTCTCTTTCTTCTTTTATCCACTCATTCTTATGAAAAACTTCCTCGCACTCTTCTGGCCCCTGCCTATAGTCCACGTATCCTTTTGGAATTAGGGAAATTTTAACTACCTCGCCATCTCATTTTTTGTCAGCTCCAGGATCCCTTGTTCTACTGGTAGTAATCATCCAAGATGAGTTCTCGATGATTCCTTTCTTGATTCCATCATGCATTTTCTTGATTTTCGACGCACATTAAAACTAGGACCAACACACACTTCTTTCCCTTATCTGTGATTTTCACTTGGGTGTGTGAAAAACTTGGACTAAGCACGTACACCACCTGGAAGAAATGCAGAAAAGACTTGGAATGAGAAGGCACAACTTCATTTGTGTGCACATGAAAAATGAACCCAAAACGTTGGGTGCCAACAACCCCCCTCTACTATTACTTGGGTCTTTGTTGAGCCAAAAATTTCATGGATTAATGATTGGAATTTGAGTAAGACAAAATCATCCTCATTGACACCCCAAATCATCAAACCAAGCTATGGTGACAGCTGGGTGTGAGTTATTGAAAATCATTTTTGATGTCTATAATCGCACCTCGACTCAAGGTTGTAAATGAGTCAAGTAGGCTCCATTGTGAAAGATGGAGTTGGATTGCATGTGACCCACTGCTCGACCCAAAACCTTTGGTGTCTATGGAGGGGAATGAGGGATATGTTTAAACCCCACCAACAAACACCGACCCCTGAACACAAGTGAGGGTCCATCAAGAGAGAGTATCATTCTCTACTTGCCTTTTTGTGTTGGGAAGATGAGAGTGAGATAGTAGCCTTGGCATTTATATTGGAGGGTTGGGGATCCATGACAAGATATGAGAGTAGGGATCATGACGAGTAAGATAGATTAACTGGTTTGGCTCAGGTGCTCTGTTGTTGGAAGAGGGGGATCCATGAAAAGAGATGGAGGAAGGGATTCAAGATAACAAGAAAGTCGGGTCCCTCCATATCAACAAAGGTTATGATGCATGGAGATTGTTTAACCAGCTTGGGGTTGAGAGAGCTAGTGAACAATTGCAAGTAAAAAAAAACAATTTAGGGAATTATGGGGCACTAAGTTGATTCATGCTAGGAAAGACGGGGGAGGGATCTCTACCAAGCAACTGGTTGCATATTGAAAATATTCGTGAAAAATGAAGTGTAGGTTATTGAACTGCTTGACCGAACTGGAAAGAACATAGTATTGATAGTTTATTAAGCCACACCATGAGTGGGAAGGTGAAAATAAAACTGGGAAAAGTTGCTAAAGATGAGGGAATCGAGGAAAATACCAATGAGATGATGAATGAAGTCATAGATGAGGGTGGGAGTGAACGTGGACTGGAGAGTTACTCTATCGAGAATGTAGGGGGTGGTCTTTATAGAGTGAAGGTTGGGGGAGAGATGATGATGGGGAAATAGAACAATTTTATGGAGGGGATGGATTGGAGGATAAGTAGAAAATGGTGGTGAAACATGACTCATGGGGAGTTCAATATGTCGGATCCACCATAGTAGTGATGCTCGTGTGGGATTGTGGAAACATGACTGAATATGTACCTATGGCATGTGAAGACTGCCCAAATGGGATTTATTTCTCATTCAGTGAAATAAATCACAAGGAATTGGCCCATGTGACTTGGCAGTTAGGGTCGAGATCTTGTACTTATATCAAATTGTCAGTCTGATTTGGAAATTTGGGGACTCTGCAAAAACTATCAGTCTATCAAGTCTTCCTACATGACTGATGTGAATGTTGTGTTGTAAAACGGTTAAATTATGCCAACTATGAGATGTGCGACCTACTGTACATCCTACACTAAACCAACTCTACCAACATTCAAAGCTAATAGGGAGAGATAAATGATGGTTTACCTTTGCGGGCCATAGTACATTTTCAACTTGCTTCCATTAATGAGTCTGTAGAGTGATTTTCCTTGTAAGGTTTTCAACTTGGAGGCACTTGCTTTACTGATGTAGACTAGCTAGAAAGGACCCAACCATCGCATGCATAGCTTCCTTAGATGTTGCAAATATTTTTTTTCATATAACAAGACTAAAGATCTCGACTGGAGGATATTCTGGCGGATGTTGTGATCATTTCATGCTTTCTATATTTCCTTCTCGACCACTTGGATAAATCCTGCTATCATTCATTCCTCCTCTAGTTCCATGATTTCATCTTACCTGTGTTGAAGGGACCGATCATCTATCATTTGGGTTGCAAGGGTGAATTGGAGGCTAGGAACAACAAATTCTAGTGGCATGACCGCTTCTTTTCCATACACCAATCTGAATGGTGTGTGATTTCTCATCCTTTTGCACATTTTTCAATAAGCCCATAATATTGCTGGGATGCACTAATCCCAGTTATCACATTGCACATTACAAACTTTGGTTAAAGCGTGCTCTAAAATTTTATTAAAATATTCAACTGTACCATTAGCTCGAGGTTGATATGGAGTGCTCTTCTAGTGATGGATCATGAACTCCTGAGTGAGTTATTGAATGTTCTCATTCAGAAAATGTGACCCCTGGTCACTCATAAACACCCTTGGACAATCAAATCTAGTGATGACATTCTAAAAAATGAAGCATGACATTGTTTCTGCTGTACAATATTTGATTGGCGCGACTTTGACCCATTTAGTGAGGTATTCAGTCACTGTAATAATGTAGCACTATCCTATGCGATGTGTCAAGGGATTGATGGGACCCACAAAATCTATATCCCATTTTTCGAATGGCTCTAGCACGGTCACTAGAAATAAATTCATCTCATCTATCTGGCAAGGATTTTCAATCCGTTGACATATGTCACAACGTTTTCAGTAGTCTTTAGCATTTGCAAAGAGGGAGGGACACCAAAGCCCTACATGTAGAACCTTATGTGTTGTATCCTTGCTGACATTGTGTCCTCCAACAATACCTTCATGTGCTTCATACATGATGGAGTTTTATTTGTGTTCTATTGCACAGTGATGAAAGATGCCATCTTCACCCAACTTATACAACTGTCTTACATTAGCTAATAGTCGACACTATGGGTCACTAGTTGACGACGCTACACCGAAGTATACCTTGGGGGAGGCTGGCCAATCATGAGAAATTCCACAATTTTGGCCAATTGATCAGGCATAACTTTGATCAGGTTGGAAGAGTTATGCATTGGGGAGTTCATCAGCGAGACTCGTCGCATCTTCCCTAGTCTCAATCTATGACAAATTATTTTGTCCAACATTATGCTTCCCTAGAATCTTAGCAATGATTTTAGAGGCTAAATTTCGCTCATGGGCTAATTTTCCATGGTTTTTCCAAAAACGAGATTCGCTATTTTAAAAATGATTCGCCCAAATTCTATAGGATAAAATTAGTTTACCTTAAAAATGGCCAAAATTTTATAAAAACTATATAAAATACTTAGAAATTTGAATATTTTACAAAAAATCGCCAATCATTTATAGTTAGCATATGAAGGATTAGTAAGATTCGCCAAGGTTTCTAAATTTTAAAATAAATTTCCATCCTTAAAATCATCCCTGCCCTAGATTAACTACAACTTCAAAATAAAACCCTTGGAATAGAAGCAACCAACTAAAAATTATTTTTCCTAACATTGGTTTGTTGACTAAATACTTGAGTGTGGAGTGGTTAGTGAATAATTTGAAAGCAGACCCCAACAGGTAGTGGAATTTTTTTTGTAATGCATATACCATGGCAAGGCCCTCGTGCTCAATTGTTGTATAATTATTTTCGACATCAGACAACTTGTGACTAGAAAAGTAGACTAGATGGTCAATATTGCCTTCGCTTGGTTTCACAAGAACCATGCCGAATGAAATAGAAAAAATATCTACATGGACATAGAAGAGCTTCAACCAATCAGGAAAAACTAGAATTGGCATAGTAACCAATTTTTCTTTGAGGGTATCCAAGGATTTCTGGCATTCTGGCATCCATTCATACTTAGTATCTTTACGCAATAGTTTTTCTAATGGGGAAACAATCTGAGCATAATTTTGGATGAATTGTCGCTAATATCCTTTATGAACCAACATGGCTCTCATATCCTGAACCGAAGTTGGGGCCACCATATTCAAGATGGCATCAATCTTAGCTCGATCCACCAACAATCTATCTTTGCACACAACGTGGCCCAATAGTGTGCCAAAGGGTGTACAAAAAATGCATTTATTCAAATTCAAGGATATATGTAGCTAGCAACATCGATCTAGCATCAGTTTAAGAGATTGCATGTGTTCCTTCAATAAACTGAACATAATCCAATCGTCGAAGTATACCTCAAGAAACTTGTGAATGAATTTCTTAAATGCCGCGACTACTATCTAGGAAAATACTGCAGGGGAATTATTCAAACCAAAGGGCATTACCGTGTATGCAAAGGACCCCCATTCTATCACAAAGGTGATTTTATATTAATTCTCCTCTACAATCTGAACTTGATGATAGCCTAAGAAGCCATCTGTGAAAGAGTAGGCTTCCAGACCACCAACATTTTCAACACCTCATCCGTGAATGGTGTTGAGAAAGGGTCATGGACGCAGGCTGTGTTGAGACTCCTTATATCTACACAGATTTGAATATCACCAATATTCTTAGGTTGCACAACCATAGGACTAATCCAATCAGACTCCTCTATGAAGACAATGGCCATGACCACTATCCGGGAAAATACTGTAGGGGAATTCTTCAAACCAAAGGGAATTATCATGTATGCAAAGGACCCCCATTCTATCACAAAGGTGATTTTATATTAATCCTCCTCTGTGATATGAACTTGATGATAGCCTAAGAATCCATTTGTGAAAGAGTAGGGTTCCCGACCACCAACATTTTCAACACCTCATCCGTGAAGGGTGTTGATAAAGGGTCGTGGATGTAGGTTCTGTTGAGACTCCTTAGATCTACACAGATTTGAATATCAATGATATTCTTGGGTCGCACAACCATAGGACTAATCCAATCAGACTCCTCTACCGGGACAATGATCCCAACATCCAACATACGATCCAATTCTTTGTGCACCTTTTCTTTATATTTTTATTTAAGCGATAGGGCCTTCTGTTTATTGGTTTGGCATCCAGTTTAAGTTGAATTTTCATGCCCCCCAATGATCCTACAATTCCTTTCATTTTAGAAAATCTCTGGGGGAAAAAGTCCTTGTATTCCTTAAGGAGGTCAACAACTTGAGTGACTATCTCGTTATCACAATAATCTCCAATAATGGCCATATTGGGCACTTCTTCAGTGCCAATATTGTGTTTCTTAGTTTTGATCAGGCCAGTATATTATAATGTGGTCATCCTTACTACATTACCCTTCATTGCACGCTCTCCTTCAGACTCTTTGATCTATATGTCGCGTGGGTCATCATCATCAACATTGCTGACATCAATCTTCCAACAATGTACTACCTCTTTTAGTTTTTCCACTGGATGATGATATGAGAAGACCACCCTAGGTGTGGCTTCCTTTGGTTTTCGATGGAAAATAAAATCTTTGACCCAGTGGAGCACTTCTCTTTGAGTCGGGTCTTCTACTGTGAAGCTAAAAGTTAAAAAAAACTGGGAACTCACCTTGGTCCATTCGACCGTTTTCCTCTTAAGCTCATCTTGAATGTACCAACTTATAGGGACCATGTCCATAGTGTGGAAAAATATATGGAACCATTAAGCCCGAGGGATATTCTTAGAGGTCCAACGTTGTTCACAAAGATAAATGTGTTCTGGAGGATCCAGTTCCCTTGTATCAGTTGGCTAGTTTGAAATCAATGATGGGATGGAACTGAGCCTTTATCAACTTAGCTACCTGCACCCATTTTATAAATATTTGGGTTATGGGTCACCCACCATCGCACAGGTGTTCCTCACACCATTGCATCCATGGATTGAAGCTTCTGCTCCACGACGATGGTTTTCCCCATTTGTATAAGGAATTTCTCTACCGACCCTGTCCCATCAAACCATTGGGCATCACATAGCTCATATCCGATCCAACACAATGCCTTGGTTATTCTCACACATTTGCAAGTGGAAACTTCATAGAGATTGTTTTTCTATCTATCCATAGCATCCTTAGAGTCCACATCATAAGACTTGAAATTTCCCTAGATTAATTTTCCATCTGTAATGGAATTAATGCAATCCTCCCTACGCTCCATGATTTAATACATATTTTAAATGGATGATCTCTATGAATCCTCTTCCACTGGCTCATTCTATATGCCTCCTTCATATGGATCCAGAGGTGCAACCATGCACATGGTATTTGTTTCAAACGACATTTGTCTCTTCTTTAAATTCAACATTGCATTATTATCAAAGGCCCAATCAATTCCAAATAAGGAATGATATGGATCAGAATCATCCATAATCTTTATTACCTCAAAGTTATCCTTTATTTTTACTCCTTATATATTCACTTCCACTTTCTATAGTTAGCCTATTGGGTAGATATTGAATTTATTTTCCAACTGTAGTTGGATGGGTGACCAGATCAATTTTGTTTACCCATCACCTCCCAAGATTTCTTCGGTGGAATATTCATGTCAGATGCTAGATCCAACATGACTCCATTCATGTCATAGACACCAAGTTCTATTGTCATATTGAACTCTCAGCTAGTGCACTTGTGCTTGCTGACCTGACATACATCTCTTTTTGGTAGAGGGGTTGATATGGTTTTCTCTACTCCTTGTTACCTCATGCATTTAGCTAACATCTGTGTCAAATTATTGGCAGCCTCTAGATCATTCAACAAAAAAAAAAACAACACAAGAAATAATTGACTTGGTTTTCAGATCCTTCCTTGCAACCTAAGTCGTGAAAGGATTCTATGCGCTACATGTTTCAATTCCTATAGTTGTTATTCTTTATGCGCTTTTTTCTTAGCATGTAGCGACCCATTATTTCTATGCACTTCTTCTAATTATTGTTGCATCGCACACTGTATTTATTCACACACATGATCTTCTTCCAAGGATCATTGTGTTGCACATTGTAATTCTTCACGTCTGCGAGGCTCTTCCAGTGACCTTTGCATCGTGTGTTGTACCTCTTCACAGATCCAAGATTCCTCCATCGACGTTTTTTTTTCCCTATGCACTTCTTCTCAAATCCGATTCTCCTCAAGTGACCTTTGAGTCACGCATTGCAATTCTTGGTGCTCCCTTTCCTCTTCCATCTCTCTCTACGCATCGTGTAGGGAATTTTTTTATGGGAAGAAACAAACTTTGGAGCGGGTTGTGCTACCTTCCTTATCTGCCCCTCTAAATTATGACATGATCCTTCACCATTCTCAAAGTCTTCTCCTATATTTTCCCCTACCCGAGTTACTACCCAGACATCAACTGTGCCATTTTTCTTTTTGTTTTTGCGCGGTTCCACATGCACCATGTTGAAATTGGCCTTCTTGTCTTCCCACTTTTTCAACAAGTTAGGGTAGTCTTCTATGACATGTGTTGGATTGTATAAATATGCACAAAACACACATGGTTTCACACAAAATCTTGATACATGGCCAATTTCNGGGGGGGGGGGGGGGGGGGTACCTCCCCCTCCTCCATATCCTTGGTTGCGACCATGCCCATATCCAACCCAGGGACCTCCTTGGTATCTACCTTTCTTATCACTACCATGATCACCCCCTTTTGTTCTTCCTTTGCCTGGAATGCATCACATGTATTGTTCTACATTAGATGGAGTGATCGATAGTTATTGACATCGTGCCCCATGGATTTACAAAAATCACATAATGAAGTATGGGTCACCATTTGGTACTTATGAAATGTTGGGAAGTGATGTGGCACATGGTCCCATTCTCTACATATCTCACACCATTCCATTTGTCCATATGGAAATGGACTTGGTGCACTTGTCGCCTTATAATTTGGAAGTAAAAAGCATTGATCCCTTTGATGCCCTTACAAATGAAAATTGGTACACCATACATGCTCACACATGACCTTTGTCTTGGCCATGTCTTGAAACTGCATCATCAGATTGGCCAGTTGCAACTTCACTGATGCCAAACCTGTCGAGGTTTCCACCCCTCTTGGCGTAGCTTCTAGGCACCTTACAATTGATATGACCTTCGCCTGATTTGTCACCTTGTGTTGGGTGAGAGGGACTCAAATATGGGGTAGCAACCCCACAATTAACCATTCTCATTATTGCACATCCTGAATCTAGAATTTCTTCCTATCCAAAAAAATCTTAAACCACTGGTCATAATCCCAAATGGTTTTTCCTTCCTTTTTCTCAGTCTCATTTATATCGGTGATGCACTGTGATTCATATTTGGGATTTTGAAACTCCTTCAGTAAGTCCCTCTTAATCTCTATCAGAGATCTTGTCTGACCTACTGGTGTAGTGTCCTTATACTTCATGTGCCACATCAAGGCTCTATCCTGAACGTGTTTTCCAACTGCGTGATATTCACCTCTTCGTCTGTAATACTCTTCACGAACTAGATTTATTCACATGTAAAACAATGTTGTTATACATCGTCCTTACCCATTCTATGGAGCATGGGTATCCTCAACATACTGTCCTGATTTTCCATCCTTAAACTCGAGCTAGATCCTCCTTTGTGACTATTATGGTTTTGATTTCTCAACACTAATACTTCTCGAGGTGAAGTAGTACTGACTTCACCTTCTTCTTCACTCATCTCTTCTCTTATATCTCCTTCTTCTCTCTCTTCTAATCCAATTTCTTCACTATCTGTCATTCTTTCTTATTTATTAAAAATTCATAAGGGGGGTGGTACAA
>ML790442.1:241759-260162 GCA_009831015.1 Picea engelmannii | reverse complement strand
TTGAAAACCCACTTTCCTAACCATATTATAGTTGAAAATGGGCTTAGCCCCCTCCATCCGGGCGCGCGCCCCCTTAGCTGGTCATATGCAGCTCCATAAGACCGCGGGCTTAACATAACCCTGCCCCAATCAATACATAAAATGAACTTTTATATACTTTTTTACATACATTTTATAACAATAATGTTTGGCATAGTGGTTGGCAGACTTTATAAAGACGTAGCCGGTTGGGGAGGTCCGGGGTTCGAATCCCCCAGACTCCAAAATTTTTGACATAGCCTTCATTGGCTAAATCCGGGGTGCCACGTGGCAGCCCGTGATTGGGCCACGTGGCACCTTTACATCCACTCGATGAATGCCATGTGTCAACCACCTATTGGTCCACGTCATCACACGCCGTACGCCCAGTCAACCTTGCCACGTCAACGCCACGTCATCGCCGTACTGTCACGTCATCTGCCACGTAAGCCTGCCACGTCAGCTGCTGATGTCACCCTACCACGTGTCACCCTTTCAGTGGTGACACGTGTCACCTCGGGATTGGTCCAACTATGTGCCAAAAATGTCGAATCAGCCTGACACGTGTCACGCTCTGGAGCCGCCACGTGTCCTATACGGAACCTGCCACGTGTCCTGTACGGAACCGCCACGTCATCTGTACGGACATGCCATGTTAGCTGTATGGATTGACACTTGTCATTGTACGGACATGCCACGTGTCCTGCCCAGTCAACATTTTTTTGCCTGTTTGACTTTTCGGTCAGAACGCGATATCTTCTCCATACGGACTCCGTTTGACAAAAAAAAATTATACCACCGGAATCAGGAAGACGAGATGGACGCAATGGTGTTGGTTTCGTCGGATTCTGAGCACTTTCATTTTTTAGCATTTTTCAAGCCCTGATAGGCTTCTGAATCCGATTTCGGATCACTCATGAAAAGCCTCCAACTAGTTGAGAGGACAAATTTGTTGTTGTGTGAGATCTGCATTATAAACAAGACTGAGTTTCTCCTATCCTCATTGAAACAACTCATGAAAGTCATGTGATTCACAACCATAAAGTGCAGCAAAAAACCCTTGATATTGCTCATATTGTTGTTTGAAATGAATGGGTATGTCTCCTACATTGTTGTCTTGTCCTTGTTCTAGCTCTAGAGTGTCATCTTCAGACTTATATATTTCCCGTGACCTTCAACATCACTTTCCTCAGTTAATCAAATCTTTATGGGAACATATAATAACAGATATATCATAACAACGACTGTCTGAGTCACCTAGAATAATGGAAGATGTATCCAAAGCCTTGTTATCATCAATTTCATCATTAATGTAATTCCCAAAATCATCTTTTTGAAAAAAAGGATCAGAAGAAGACTCATATGTAACCGAATCTTCTTCCACTTCCTCAATGGAAAAGTCCCCTTTACTTTCACTAGAAATAATAAGTGACTGTCGAATATGAGATTCAAATTATTCACAACAGTTCTCAAAAAGTAAATCAGTTGGAAAAAAACTTTTACAATGCTTATTGAATGCAGCATGGAACTATTCCAGGGAAGAGATGCTAGCAGGGGGAAATGAACGATACCACTCATGAGCATCTCCCTCTAATGAGTACATGAACATATTCATTAGTACATCCTCATGATGTATTCCCCACTAATGCATGAGTTCATGAAACTCAAGCAAATGCTCAGTAGGGTTTTCATCTCTATGTTCTCTAAATCTGGGCAAAAAATCACCCCACTCATCTATAGTAGGAACAACATTTGGAAACCTAGGAACAACAGAGAAATTTAAAGGAGAAAACCTCCGAGCCAAGATGGCTTCCATCTGAAACTATGACTTCTTAAAACTGTGGAGTCGCCACTGGATTATTTAACCATAGAGTCTCCAGGCAAATGATATGCAGTCTGAATGTGTCTGATCTTTGTTCACCATCAAAGATCAGATCTGATCATTGTTGTTCTCCTAGGGAAATATATTTCTTTACTCCATTCCATGACAATGGTGCCAAAATATGTTGGTCCTAAGGTCTGCACCTGACTGCTAAAGGGAAAAGCTAGGCCATCTATCAATTTAGAATGATTTCTTATTTTAACTTTTTTTTGGTTGGTCAGAGGGTTATTCTATCAAGACAAAGGAAAGGTTGGGTTGGAAGAACGATATGGATGAGTACCCTCCTTGGCTGATGGCACACTAATGGTAGACCAGTGAAACAATAGAAAACAAAGGGAAACAATAAACTACTCAATGGATAATCTGTTGCAAGAAGTTCAACACTTAAAATATCATTTCAAGACATCAAACATGTATCAAAACACAATAACTCCCACAGGATGCATAAAAAAATCTTCACCAAAGCATTAGTTGTTTGACAGGTTGCATATCAGTAAAAATAAGTCATACAATAGTTGAAAGGAAATTAAATGTACGTTGCACAAATCAAAAACTGTATTCAAGATAAGAATGAAAACACATGAATATTTGAACAAAACATTGTCATCAAGAGTATGTTAACCAGGTAGAGAGCTTTAATCCTTGCTTAAAATGGGTCCAACCAATATGTTGTATTGTTATTCTTTCCTCAAAATATCTGACCCTCAAGACATTCAAAGACCCTGTATTTAATAGAGTTGCAGAGGTTCTCGTCCTCAGGGGACTGAGACCTAATTTTAGGTAACTGTTTGTAAAAAAAATTGTTAACTTGACTAAGACACTAGACTTAATCAACAAGAGTGGTTCTTATCACACACATAAGACCACTCTTGTATATAATCTAAGACAATGTTGGAATAAATCAACTAAAAACTACTACTGTCTCTGAGACAAAATTGATGCATGTGCTGGAGGAAATGAATTGGTAGAAAATAAGGCACAGGGTGACAGAATAGAGCTCTGCATTGAGAGTTGGCATTTTTGCAAGCTGTTGGAGGCCACTAGAGACAAACGACTACATGAGAAGATCTCTTCTTGAGGAAGAGGTAGGTTTTTGAAGTGTTCTGGAACCAATCTGCATCGACCTATGACTGAGGCTTGACTCTCCATCTGTATGTGTCTGAGATTTTAGAAGCTAAGTGCGCACTGTATCACCTGTAACTGACCCTTCTTCTCGCTTTCTCTGTGATGAACTGGATGTGAACGAGAAGACGTGGGGGCGAGCATCTAATAGGAAGACAAGACACGTGCAAGTGGACATCGTGGATGTAGATGAAGTGTAGGGGAGTGAAGGTGACATGCATGAGTGGAGGTGAGATGGAGGTGACGTGGAGACCTGATGTCATATAAGAATGTGATTGCGGAAGTTGTCGAGAGTGGTTTGGGTCCTGTTGGCCATTGACCAAGTTTTGAAGAATACTTGGTCATATTTGATCGTTTTTGGGACTGCGACAACTTGCCAAAGATGGAGCACAACACGAAGCGGAATTAGGGAAGAAAGACCTATTTTTGGGTCCCTTTTAGGGTTTTGGGTTGATGTAAAGGGAAGGGGATGTCAACCTGTGAGTTTACCCATGATTAGGCCCATTTTGTAATCTATAAATAGATACTTAGGCAATGTAAGTAGAGAGTAGTAGTAGTACATCTGTGTGATGTATAGCTAAAGGCTTAGTGCTAGTAGCTAAATCTGTGTGATTGGATGTATATTGCAAGTGCTTTGTGCATGATTGTAAGGTGATTGAAAAGCTAAGTGCAAGTTATTGTAGTTTTGTGCTAAAGTGCAAGGAAGAAGGATCTAGTGAGTTGCACAGATCTTTTGTCATGTGCGAAGTAAGGGTCACTCAAGCTTTGTGTTGTAACCGCTTGACCGAGATAATATAAAGAAGAAGACTTTGTGGATGTAGCCCCAGGTTGGGGGTGAACCACAGTAACTTTGTGTATTGTTCTCTGTGCTTCAACCTAATGTGTTTATGTCCTTCTTGGCTAAGTGATTGCTGTGATTAAATAGATCTAGTTATGCTCTGTGCTTATGATATATGAATGAATGTTAGATCTAATATATGAGATGATTAGTACTTCATCTGTTGGATCTAATCTATATTTTTGTGGCTAAGTATTGAATCATCTTTAGTCTAAGTATTCACTGTGATGCCCTGTGCTATCTGTGAAGTACCATAAGGGTTAAATAATGATGAATGATCTATGCTAAATTCCCTGTAAAATATATAATCACAGATCGGTGTCCCAGCTAAGGTTGCAGACATATGAGTCCTGCAACCACCCCTGCCTCTACCTCAGGTGAGACTTCATTTGCATTGCAAGTGTTGCCGAAAGGGCCGGTATTTAGGGTTTTGTTGGTGCACTCTTAAGAATTGAACCCCGGGTCTGCCTCTATGCCAACAAATGGTTCCATTTCCAAGACCTGGAACTGTGATTGCTGGGAACTAAAGAAGAAAAATCTTTGTGTGAAATAAGCTCTGTGTGTAGATCTGTTTCCCTAGTGCGCAATATTCTACTTGACCTATGAATCTTTGTTCCAAGAAAGAAATATTAGATCTGAAGGAAAGAGGTCATATCTGGAAGAAAGAGGTTGATACTGAAGAAAATAAGCGATATTTGAACACTTTATGCTCTAAGAAAGGTAAGAGTATAAATTTCCACAGAAAAGAGGTAAGATCTATAAGCTCTAGCCTCTAGTAAAGGTAAGAATAGTTCAAGTTTTAGATCTGAAATATTTGTGCTCTATATAGGTAAGATAAGTGGAAATTGTTTATTTCTGAAGCATGAATTTAGGTACGCTTGGAAGATTTTGTCCTAGCATGAGAACTAGAGCATTGTTAGATAAAAGAAAGTTTGATATGAATAGGTCTTATAGGAATAGTGAAAAATATGTTATACCTATGCATAGAAAGAATGTTTGGACTAACCAATGGATGCAGGATCCTAGAAAGAAATGTTTGCAGGCTAGCCATCATGATCCTAGCGCGCAGTACAAGAAGAGTTGGGGATCATGGACAAGAAAGAGAGGATTAACTCTTTGTTACAATTGCAAAGGACCATGACATCTTGTTAAAGAATGCCCTGGGAGAAACACTAGCTGCCTCTGTTGTAAATATATGGACCATGAAGTATTAGATTGCCCTAGAATGATTGTTAGACTTGAAAAACTAAATATGGAACAAGCAAACTCTGAAGGAGATCAAGAGACTAAAATTATGAAAGAACCCCAAAAAGAATCAGAGATCATGTTACTGAAAATAAAATAAACCCTAGATGATCATAATGATGTCAGTTTGTCAGAGATCTTCAAAGAAAAGGAGAAAATTGAAGTAAGAATAGGAGACTTCAACATTGACTGTGCTCTAGATGAGGGAACACCGATGAACATTATGACAGAAAGCACTTGGGAAACCCTAGGAAGGCCTGCTCTGGTCCCTTCATTAGGAACCATCAGATTATTTAAAGGCAAAATGGTAACCTTATGTGGCAGACTTACTCAGATAGTTATGAGTACCCATGGAACTTCGACAGAGGAAGATTTTGAAGTCATTATATTTATTGAGGACTGTGCCCCATTTCCAGCTTTGTTAGGAAAGATCTGGATTGAAAAAGACCAGATCCAGAGGCAAGAAGAAAAGGAAGCCCTGGAACAGAAGAAACAAGAACTCATGGAATTTATGACTAGAAGAATCACATACTTGATACAAGAACAAGAAAATAGATCTTAGTTGTTAAACACTAGGGACCTGGATGTCTAAGCTATAAGAGTGTTAGAGGAACCACAGAAGACCGAAATACCTAATCCATATGATGAAGGAGTATTACCCTTGGATCTGAAGAAAGAACCTAAGCAACGCAAAGTGACTATGTCAAGAGAAGATAAGACTCATAATGGAAAAATGATGACTGAGACTAAGCTCACTAGGAAAAAGGCTAGGAAGCTAAGTAAGAAGAGGGACAAAATCGAAAAGTTATAGAAGAATCAAGAGGAAACTTCACAGAAGGAAAAATCACAATAATTGAGCTTCACCAAGATATCAAAACAATGACATTTGACACTTCGCCATGTCGCAACAATATAACCGTTGGACCAATATACCCATTCGACTTCCGCCTCGAATGGGTTGAAATGAAATTATGGGTTCCCACTAGACCATTGGACAACACCAGAATTGATAGAATAGTAGAGTTAATGAAGGCCCCATATCCATTGCAAGCAGATCATTGCTAAGTTTCCCTACTTAGTCCATCATGCCATGCACCGAGAATACTTTTTTCTAAGTGATAATTTGAGCCTGAAACTTGAGATTACTTCACCCTGTGATCATTTCCTTGTTCCCATACTGTTCATCGTAGTCTTTGAATTCATTTTCACACCTGAGCTAGTGGACCCAAGCTTGTATGTCAGACGAGATCAACGTTGTTGAGAAAGTAGTTGAAGAAGTTTTGATTGACCTAATGGTTGAGAGAGTCATGTCAGAAAGAAGGATGTCTATAGGTGTGCAAGAATCATCGATAGGAGGAGTCCAAGCTTCTCCCTCCACTTCTCGCAGAGCAGGACCTTCCAGAACCATGACTGAGACAAGAACAAAGCATGGAGACGATATTGCAAATGTCAAGCTGATCCCGTGCATTCTGCCGATTTCCATACAACCTTTGAGCGGCAATATTAACCATGACAGTGTACCCAGAGACTTTGAGTACACCTTGATCACTGTGTATCTTCTGAAAGGGGTGCGCTCAGTACGTGCTGACCAAGATAAGCTCACAACACTGAAATTTAATGATTTTAACCTTGGAGATCACAAAACCTACAACATGTTAGCTCCGCATAAATACTTAACCAAGACCAAAGGTAGAAATCATAATATTGTCCCGCAGTCCTGGACCTAGAACCTCGCGCAGTCCATGCTGCTCAATGTAATGAAGATACCTCACTTCGACAGACACCAAGAAGTCAATGCATGCATCAGGTTGCTGTTGTCTTGCTACCATGAAAGATACTTATGGTTGGACCGTCGCATCACTGTGTATCTGACTCTGATCAATTGGATCATAGGACTTAGCATGAAAGGCCCTAACCCATAGGACTTTTACCCAATCAAGAACTCAAATCAAGCACTAGAACAATGGATAAAGGAAACTTATGGTGATGTAGAGAAGGGTACGTGAGGCTACACGGTAGCCTCTATCTAGAGTGGCGTAGTGCGCCTTACATGTCAGATGATCGTGGGAAAGTTAGTTCGTAAGAACAAACCAACATAGGTGAATGGCTTCGTAGTTGACCTCGCAGGGAAGTGCGCTAAGGAACTATAGATGAATTGGGCACAATATATTGTAAACCAGTTAGAGTTGGGTTGCATAGGAGCGCAATACCAAGGGTATGAGTTCCACTTTAGTTGGTTGCTCATACTCATCACTTTCATCACTTGGGAACTGCCAGAGGGAGCCACTTTTCCAGAGATCGAACCTTTCGAACCACTAGCCATGAAATTTTGTACGTTGTGGTACTCCAGTGACATGAACAAGTAGTGTCAGTCCAATGTTGTCTTCCACACCTACTTCAACCAAATGAAGAATGCAATTCAGTCTACACTGTGAATCACCCCAAACGTACTTCATAGGTTTAGACCTTTGATGAAATTTAGCAAGGACTGCCACATCACCTATATTATAGCGCGTGGTGATGAGCATAAACAACAAATCTAATCCTACTACAAGCTGGCATAAGATGACTTGGCGGATATTACCAAGGAATGGTCAATGGACCTCCTTTTTGTAGCGAACCCCGCAAACATGTCCAATGAGGAAATCCCTGAAGCTATGCCGGATACACCTGGGCCAAGAAGGACTAAGAAGGATGACAAAGTTGAATATGTCCCTAGCACATCCATGAAGACTACGTCAATCTCACCTGCACAGGGAGGTGATGGTGACGAGCTAGGCGGTACAGAGGTTGAGAAAAACAGAGGCGAGGTTACTCCACCTAGAGAGGAGGAGGATCCCTCCATGAAAAGAAAGATGACACCACCTAAACCCTCCTCTCGAAAGAAAGCTAAGGCCACCCAAACCACTCTTAAAACTACCCTTACCCCAGATGACTTCGACTTCTTAATTGTTGCGCTGAATGATGTTTCACTAGAGCTCGCATAAAATCAAGAAGCAAAGTAGGAGGAGATATTCAACCAAATCAAGGGAGAACTCAAAGAAGTGCAACATGCACTCCAGTCTAGCCAAGTAGTTTCTACAACACTCTTGATGAGAGAAACATCAGGAACAGGCAATGAGCCCACTCAATTACACCAAATCACTGATCAAGTTGAAGCTCGCCTTCGACGAGCTCAAGAAGACACAACACAAGCCACCCAGGCTTTGATACAAGCACATAAGGCACTTATAGAACAACAAAATGAGGCAGAATGGGAAAATATTTCCCTGAAAGTGAAGTGGGATGAGGAAAAGGCAAAGTTGCTAACAGAGAAACTTGAAGTACAGGAAAGGGTTCACAAGGCACTGCACTCTGTGATGGTCATAGAAGTGAAGATGGAAGACCATATCCCACAGCAGGTGACCCAAATGGAAGAAGTAATCCAACAACTTCAATAGTGTATCACAAATATGGATCTTCACACCATGCCTGAGACCCCCCAAGAAATAAGATACCTAAGAGAGGCCACTGCTCGAAGTGAAATTGGCCGATTAAAAACTTTTGCCTTGGAATGCAAGCAACTGAGTTCTAGAAGTGCCCAAGCTTATGAAACCCTCGCAGAGAATCCAGAATTGTAGACATTGGAGGCACAAATCCAATAAGAAAAGAAGCATGTAGACATGCTACAGTCGTAGATAAAGACTTTGACCCCAGTCAAAAGAATGAAGAGGTTCGCAGAACAACACACAACCCAACAATAGGTACATACACTACAAAGTAAAGTGATGGAAGTCTCCCAACGAATTTAGCCAATCCAAGAAAAGGCATGCCAACTATTCGTTGAACTTGAAATCTAGGGAGTTGAACTTGAATAGGTTGTCATCACTATAGAACAACACCTAGAAGGACCGCTCAATGACACAATGATCTAGGAATTTACTGAGCAAGAGGCTATCGCACTGCAGTAGGTTGAAGCAGCTTGAGCCAAGCTCGAAGCATTCGAGGTGAAATTGATCAGACCTGAGTGACTTGGGATGAGTCACAGGTGAGTGTTGGGGGCCTGTTGGCCCTTGAACAAGTTTTGAAGAATACTTGGTCATATTTGACCATTTTGGGGACTGCAACAACTTGCCAAAGATGGAGCGCAACACGAAGAAAAAATTAGGGAAGCAAGACCTATTTTTGGGTCCCTTTTAGGGTTTTGGGTTGGTGTAAAGGGAAAGGGATGTTGGCCCATGGGTTTACCCATGCTTAGGCCCATTTTGTAATCCATAAATAGATACTTAGGAAATGTAAGTAGAGAGTAGTAGTAGTAAATCTATGTGATGTATAGCTAAAGGCTTAGTGCTAATAGCTGAATCTGTGTGATTGGATGTATATTGCAAGTGCTTTGTGCATGATTGTAAGCCGATTGAAAACCTAAGTGCAAGTTATTGTAGTTTTGTGCTGAAGTGCAAGGAAGAAGGATCTAGTGAGCTGCGCAGATCTTTTGTCATGTGAGAAGTAAGGGTCACTGAAGCTCTGTGCTATAACCGCTTGACCAAGATAATATAAAGAAGAAGACTTTGTGGATGTAGCCCCAAGTTGGGGGTGAACCACGATAACTTTGTTTATTGTGCTCTGTGCTTCGACCTAATTTGTTTATCTCCTTCTTGGATAAGTTCTTGTTGTGATTAAATAGATCTAGTTATGCTCTATGCTTATGATATATGAATGAATGTTATATTTGATATATGAGATTCTTAGTGTTTGATCTGCTGGATCTAATCTATATTTCTGTGGCTAAGTACTGAATCATCTTTATTCTAAGTATTCACTGTGATGATTTGTGTTATCTGCAAAGTACCATAAGGGTTAAATATTGATGAATGATCTATGCTAAGTGCCCTGTAAAATATATAATCACAGATTGGTGTCCCAGCTAAGGTTGCAGACATTTGAGTCCTTCAACCACCCCTGCCTCTACCTCGAGTGAGAGTTCATCTTCTTCGCAGGTGTTGCCGAAAGGGCTGGTAGTTAGGGTTTTATTGGTGCACTCTTGAGCGTTGAACCCTAGGTCTGCCCCTATGCCAACAAGTCCACACTGCCTTTGGGCCCACAATTCCCCACAAGATACCACATACCCTTCCAACAATACCATGGTTCCAATTGCGTGACCACTCTAGAAAATTAGCATCCAAGCAGTTTACATCCCTGCAATGAATTGTAGCCATCGATTGTGTCGCAATATACGATCCGAGTAATATTCCTTCATTACCTGCTGCAAGGATCGACAATGCTAGTTGATTTGAGATGGATGGTCCAGATTCACTTCAGACGTTCAGGATTCGGGAGTTTTGAATGCTTGTTCTTTGAAATCTCCCGAAGGAAAATTGTCGAAGTGGATGATCTGCTTCCACCCATCCTTGCCGATGGATAGTCCAGATTCACTTCGAATGTTCAGGCTTCGAGAGTTTCGAATGTTGGTGCTTTGAAATATCCAGGAAGAAAAATCTTCGAAGTGGATGATCTGATTCCATGTGTCCTTGCTGATGGATGGTCTAGATTCACTTCAGACATTGGGGCTTCGGGAGTTTCAAATTTTTGTTCTTTGAAATCTCCCGGAGAAAAAATCGCCGAAGTGGATGATCTACTTCCACATGTCCTTTCCGATGGATGGTCTAGGTTCACTTCAGACATTCGGGCTTTGGGAGTTTCGAATGTTGGTGCTTTGAAATCTACGAGAGTGGTATGGACCCAGAGTGATGTGGCAAGCTCTCTAGACTTCGACTCTTCGGAGGCTTCAGGTCTTCAACAATTCTAAGGTTTCGGGTCTTCAAAAATTCAGAGGTTTCGACACTTTGGAGGATTTGACACTTCGGAAGATTTGAACGAATGGAAAGTTTAGATGCCCGAGCGCTGAAGTCATAGAGTCATTCCTATTAAATCCCATGCAATTTTGAGACTTCGAATGCGTAGGAGCCATTGATCTGCATTGACTGTTGGATCTCCATCATTGAAGGCTCGACCTTTCTACTTAGCTTTAATTCTAAGCCTGAAATGGACTGATTTGATTTGCTGCCTTTGTCCATGATCGTTTCCTATGCATATAAAAAGGCTTGGTCGATTTTTTGTGAGCTCAATCAATGGCAATTATGATGACAAGCATTCCGAACCAAATCC
Source organism: Picea engelmannii (assembly GCA_009831015.1). Lineage (NCBI taxonomy): Eukaryota > Viridiplantae > Streptophyta > Pinopsida > Pinales > Pinaceae > Picea > Picea engelmannii. The sequence continues at coordinate 248,913 of ML790442.1, read as the reverse complement.
GAAATGTATTTAATCCTTCCAGAAAGACAAAAACATAAATGCACAAAGACTCAAAAAAATAAGAACCAGGTCACTTAGTAACGGGAAACTGACTTAACCAACCAGAATAAGAAGAATTGATGAAGGCATAGGGAAAAGAGAGAGGAGAGGCAGGGGTGAGGACCTAGGTTACAACGCCCCTCACCTTCAAACAAGAGTTCTTCTCAACACTTGAACTAATGTGGGTGTTTCTGCATGAAGAAATCATCTTCTCATGTCACCTCTTCCATTGGTAGGTTCTTCCATTTGATGAGGTACTCAATAATTGATCGATTTCTCAGCTTCTTAATCATTGTTTCAAGGATTTTTTCTAGTTCTAGTATGATTTTACTTTCTTCATTAATCTTTGGTAAAATAGTTTGGACAAGTATCTTGTTGTCGATTAATTTTTTTAATAAATAAACATGGAAGACTTGATGCACACGTGAAGATGGAGGAAACTCCAATTTGTAAGCCATACTTCCAATCCTTTGCAAAACCTTATAGGGGCCATAATATTTAGGTGCTAATTTATTGTTCTTATTTTTTTTCTTGAGGGGAATTTGTTTAAATGGTTGTAGCCTCACCTCTCACCCCTGGAGCTTCATCCTCTTCTGCACCCCCCTTTAGGAATCCGATTGAAAACAAAGTTTTAGTCTAAATCCATCTTGCCTCGAAGATGGTCTAACTTCTACAAGAAACACCACGAGGAAACCATAACTGAGGTAAAGAAGAGTGCTAGAGATAATATCTTTGGTAAGATACCATAAGCTACTATCATTGTCCTAGATTTTGTAGAGCCAGAAGATGTCATGGTCATCAATACTAGGAACAAAGACTATGCTCCCAAGATAAAATTTGATCCTCCCCACAATTCTTCTAGCCCAATATCATCCTCACCCTCTGCTACTATTTAGGTTCCTAAGGTTCCTAACATTCAAGGAACAACTTCTCCTCTCCCCTCTTCCAAATACAATATCTTGAACCAGTTGGCCAACATCAAAGTAGATTCAACCCTTTTGGACATGGTTGTCATACCTAAACAATAGATGCATCTGAAAAAATTCATGGAAGGGAAATATTCCATTGTAGCCAACCTCTCTGAAGAGGTAAACGAAGAGGATTCATCTGTAAATAAAGCAGGTGTACATAAATTTAGATACCCTATAAAAAATCCCCCTTTTTATATTTCTGTAAAGATTATGGATAAGATCACCCATTGACGGCGGTTCGGGCCGAAGTGTGATGTCGAATATTATTACAGAAGATATAGGCTTGTCTTGTGAAAATGAAAATGCTAGAAGCATGCTCTCCTATAATACTCTACAACAAACAACCATAGGAGAGATTAAGGATGTGACCATAGTTTTATGCGCTCATCCTGAAATAAAGAAAACCCTCAACATTCAGGTAATTGATATGCCTGTAAGAAATTATTCAATTATCTTGGGAAGAGATTCGAAATCCTTAATAGGTGGATACCTCTCACTCGACGGGATGCAATTATCCATTCCTCGGAATTGTAAGAACATTATAGTCCTTAGAGAGGGAAGGGATTTCACCCTACATAGAGAGTGTTCCACAATCTAGTGTAAACTATATCAAAGAGGACATAGGAGTCTATTCCATATTTGTTGAGGAGGATAATATTCCTTTGGAACAAATCGATTCAGATGATGATATGTGGCACATACACTTTGATGGTTTTCTCTCTAATGAAGGTAATGGGGCTGGCATTATCTTGTTTTCCGCTCATAATTTGTCTTGCAGGTTGGAGTTTGCTTGTACAAATAATGTCACTAAATTTGAATCTTTGTTATTAGGCATTGCAATCACCCTTAATATTGGCTGTGGTCACCTTTCAGTTTTTGGAGATTTTGGGATTGTTGTGAATCTGATACGTAAGGTATGCTCTCCTAGAAATGAGCTGATGGAACGATACACCCAAAATGTTTGGGCACTTATCTTGAACCTTCTATATTTCAACATCACTCATGTTAAGAGGGATTTGAATTCAATGGATGATCGATTAGCTGTCTTTGAAGATTATTCTAATCAACAACCTTTGCCTCACAGGTTTGATTGTTTCTTTCACTCTCTATATGGTTCAAATATCCTGAACAATGTAGAATCTTGGCAGGCCTTCCCTAACGATGAGAGCATTTGTTATTTCATTCAAGATGAACCTCTTAATCCCAAGGAAACGACATCCATAGAAGATGAAATAATTCCTAAGGGCTTGACTCCCCTTGAGAGTTCATTTTCATTGAGTGATGTAGGCAATAAAGAGAAAAAGAGAGAAGGGGAGTCAAGAAAGAAGGTGGGTGAAACCATCTCCTTGAACATTGGGGCACTTGAATCTTCAAAGAGTGTTAAAATGAGTGTCCAATGTTCTGATAAAGATGAAATGAGGTTTGCCAAGCTACTTGGTGGATTTCAAAATGTTTTTTCTTGGTCTTATGAGGATCTTCGTGGTTTTGATCCTGGTCTTATTCAACATGCTATGAAACCATCTAGGAAAAAACAAAGACCTATTAACTCTGCATTTAAAGAAACTTTTCACAAGGATTTGGAAAGTTTCTTAAAGGATGGGATTATTTTTGCAGACTATCCTGAATGGGTTTCCAATTGTATACCCATTTCGAAGATCGTTGATCATATTATAAATTGCATTCATTTTCTCACTTTTAGTCAAGATATTATGAGAAATCCTTCTCCTCCCCTCGATATCGAAATAATTTTGCAGCGGTTAGTAAGGTCACAAATGAGGCCCTTACTTGAAAAAATTCTGGGTTACAATAAAATCAAGGTAAAAGGGGCAGATGTTCACAAAACCACTCCTATCTCAATTCATGGTACCATGAATTATAAATGCCTATTTTCTAGCTTACCTGATGCAAGTACCTCTTTTAAAAGACCTATCCATACAACTCTTGATGAATTGATCAACATCCAAATCTAACTTGATGATCTAATCATATGCGTTAAAAGGATGATAATTACCTCGGAGTTCCAAGTGTTTTTATTGGTCCTTTCAAAATTGCTTTTGTCCTGTACACTAACTCTTACATTTTAAAGGATTTACAGGAGAAATCGTTTTCCTATAACACTAATGGTTCTCACTTGAAACATTGTGAGGGACCAACGTGAAAAGTTATAATGTTGTTTGGATTTTCTATATACTAGTAGCCTAGATCTACTTTCCTTTTTGTGCTACATTCTTTCTGCCTTACAGTAGTTTGAATTCTTCTATCCGTTTTAAGTTTTCCTACTACTTTTACGTTTCTGTCATTTTATTACTGATGTTTTAATTTTTGCAAATTTACTTTTGTCATGATTTTGTTTCCTACCATCTTCTAGTTAATTTGGTAAAAATATGATGATTGGATCAGTTCTTCCACAGTGACACTCCTGCAAGGAATTGTTAGTCAATAAAAATGAAGCTTACACAGTTGTTACAATGTTCTCCCTGAAGGCACGCTTGAATTTGTTATCTATTTTCACTACTGTCTATAAAAAGATTGGTTGTCTCCTGCATTTTCTTGCCATTTTTTCATCCATTTGAGATTTTAAAGAGAAAAATCTGTAATTTTTCTTCTTAAAGTAAAGAGAAGATTTTGGACGAATGATTATGCATATAGTGGTAAAACCACTTATACTTAACACTTTTCATGAGTTATTCCCAAATTCTCGGTCATTTTTCCATTAAATCCACTCACTTCCCCCTGTTGCATGATCTTCCTAGCTATATGTTCTTGACTTGCTGTTCTTGGTCTGCGAAACCATGAGTTATGAGTTCTAAATCTGTTGAAAACAAATTTCCCTATGGAGTCACCAGTTTTTTGATGATTAAAATCGTCAATAAGGTTTTTCCCGCAAAGTATTGCTAAGCCCATTATTATAAGCTAACAATATAAATAATACTAGTAGGTGGGACACCCTTGTAGATTGGGAGATAATATATGGCTCTTATTTGATGTTCACACCATTGTTCGACACTACTTACATGGTTGATGAGATCTTGTTTTTATTGGCGATGGATTGGGCTTATTATGTGTTGGTTCTAATTGCGACAATTGAATGGTGGATAAGGCATGCTATGTGTTGTTTCTCCTGCTCTAGGCTCTAATTTCATGTTTCGATGGCCTATGTATCCATTGTTATCATTGTTGTAGGTTCATGGATTCCTTACTGTGACACTTGCACAATAAATAGGTTAGAAACAACACCTAAAAGAAATTGAAAAGAAATAAAAGCAACCTAAGCTAAATGAAAAGGGAAGAGATTGAATTATGCTCTTATGCTACATGCATTGAAATTTAAATGGTCGACTGTTAATCCTAGAAATAAGGTAATATTTATGTGATTTTTGAGTTATATGGAACATGGTTGATATGTGTTATGGCATAAGTTGGCAATGTATGAATGTGATATGAGTCACGCTATTGGAAATTAGTGGGTGGTGGTTTCGATACAGGGTTTAATTTGAATGAATTAATGGAAGATGGATGGAGTGTACTAAGAAATTAATTGACTGGGGGTGGAGGTGACGTGCATTTACTGCACGTCACCCTTACTCTTTCGTTGGCCACCACCCTAGTCGAGATATTGTTCAACTGTGTTTGCTGTGGTTAGGCTCTGATTTTCAAGCAAAGGAAGAACTACTCAACCAATTCACGTTTTAAGGAATTCTTGGTTACAAGTATGTCTTTTTGGAAATCCATGAATTTGCTCTAGTTATGAAATAGATAGTGGCTCAGTATGTATTGGTTTGTGCTTTCCTTGAGTTGGGAAACTATGTTAATTGGTGATATTTTTCTGGAATGAATCGTTGGTGGTTTTCATTGCAATAAAATTTTAAGTCACATAGTTATTGGTCGTTCTGAGCGTTGGAAACCATAAAGGCTCTCTGTCATCCTTGTTGGTTTTAGTTGGAGGGTTTCATTTGGTTTAGAGTGGCTGGTGGTCTCCATGCCTTCGTATTCCATATCCATTCTTTTGTTGTTTTGGGGTTTTGAACACCTTGTGTCACTGTGCTTTTTTTCACTTGGGTATGAGTTCGTTCAAGTTACTAATGTTGCACAATGGGTTGTGATGGTCGTTTTCCAAAGGGATTTCTTAAGGTGACTTTTATTTCTTGGCCTTTTCATATCTGACCATTATCAGGTTGGTTGGTAGAGCCATGAGGGTTATACCTTGCGTGTGCTAAGTATCATTACATGGCCAAAATGGGGCCTTTCTCCTCTGCAAATAGCCTCTCTTGTCACGGAAATTGTCACTCTGTTTGCGAATACATTCATGGTATACCCCGTGCATGCACCATTGGCCTCAGAGGTTCTCTCCCTGTTGAATTACTGAGAGGGGGGTAAATCAGTAATAGAGTAATTTAATCCTTTTTAACCATATAATCCAAGTGTTATATCAATGAAGCATTATCATCCAATAACTGCAGAGTAAATAAGCAATGAACAAAAATACACATACATAGTACACCAATGTTTTACGTGGAAACCCAAATCGGGAGAAAACCACATAATGCTTTTTCTTATACGTCTTGAAGAATTACATTCATTGGAAGCACCAACTTCCTTTGTTTTCCAGCTGCAACTGGAGGGAGACTCCAACCCCCTAGTTTCTTAGGCTACAACCTGAGGGAAGCTCCAACTCCCATATTCTCTGTCTACAACCAGAAGGAGGATACAACCCCCTATGTTCTCCGGCTACAACCACCTGTCCTTGCCTCGTCCTGCCACTTTGAAGTAGAAGTAGAATGATGGAACCATTGTCAATCTGTCACTATGAGATATACCACTGTAAACCTATACCAATAAATATGAACCATGCATCAACCATGCATCAACCTGTACCTCAACCTGTAATCAACCTGTACCATAAACACGTGCATCAGCCATGAACCAACCTGTACCAAATAACCTGTAATCAACCTGTACCATAAACAAGTGCATCCAACCATGTACCAAGTATGTAGAAATCATGTGTCAACTACTCACCAACTATGATTCATCAATATGTACCAAAATTATCAACTATACACCTCATGTATGTGCTAACTCATCAACTACTTGTCTCAACCATGTACTCAACATGTACCTCAACCAAAATCCCTCATCAATTTCATCATCCAAATATGATTTGTATCTCTGTAATAGACCTGGTGTATATGATCACATTCCAACAAACCTTCCTTAACTTCAACAACAAGAGACTAGCATTTTCATCAAACATTTCTTTAGTCTCACATGCCTAGTTTTGGATTAATCAACAACCCTAACTTGAAGTAATCATAACTTTGTACCTGTAAAGTATAAAGATCTGAAACTGATAAAAAATGTTCATCAGTTTTTTGTGTGCAATTTCTCTAGGTGTCACTACTTGTAACCTCTCAGAAAATGAGTTATAGCAAAAATGACATATCTTGTTGAATTCTGGATTATTCTAGAGAGCGACCTTGTAGAGTGTGCCCCGCATGGAATATTTGTTGAATTGATATGAAACTATTACAAATAATACTAAATATGGTACCCTAACCAACACATTTGGTTTCACTTAATTTGTATATGTTATGAAGAAGTTATGACGTATTTACCCGAAACACCTGTTTTAACTAGTTTCAAGACTAGCCACAAACCCTATTTTCCACGGAGTGTAACTCCAAAAATACAATGACCCACAAGCTGAATTTTGTAAACAGATACTTGGATATGTTTTATCAATGGAATAGAAATTTCACGGTTTGAATCATTATAGAAAAAAAATTATAGCAAAAATGGTGAGATGACCTATAAATAACATACCTTAGAAAGCACCATCAAAAGAATTTATCCTTCCTTGCATTTTGGCCTTCTTTTCTTCACCTTCCCTTAGAATTTAGGCTTAGATATCCTTGGTTACCTTAGACAACTACATATATTCAATATTCTCCACATGATTAAAATGAGAGAGCCTTGCCTCTTATTTATACTCTCCAACTAACTTAAAAACATCTTCTAGGTCACTTGGCCCCACTTTCCTTATTTTAGGGTTAACCCACTTCTAATTTCTCCATTAAATTTATTATTGAAGTAATTTATTTTGTATTCACTTTGAATTATAATACACTCATTACTTCACTTTAT
>ML790442.1:214967-241709 GCA_009831015.1 Picea engelmannii | reverse complement strand
GACATATGAGGGTCCTCCAACTTCGTAAGGCCATAACTCTCAAACCGTGAGGAGTTATGTGATGTTCCACATACCACCAGAAATGGAATGACATGTAATATCCATATAGAATAGTATTATCTAAAAATATATCATAACTCATACCATTATCCATCAAACAAAATTGGGTCCATTACCCAAACCTGGGGTCTCCAACTTCTCATGGCCATAACTCTCTAACCGTGAGGGGTTATGTGACGTTCCACATACCACTGGAAATGGAATGATAAGAACTATCCATATAGGATAGTTTTCCTGACAAATTCATTGTCCTTCATCTCATTATTCCACAATTAAGAATGGGTTCTCTTACTCCGCAAAGTGTCTTCCCGTGAGGGATTTCACCATAAGGGGACCACTTTGGAGTTCATCCATATTTACTTCTTATCAACCATGAAAAGACAATAATGAGTCATATTTACATCAAAAAATATTAGGTCCATTACCCAAACCTTTGTTCCGTAAGGCTTTCTTCAAGGGTTGATATCAATGACAACCAACCTTAATAAAAAATCTCCCCCTTTGGCATTGATGGCAACACTTTGATACAATACTGAAATCATATCACTCATGCTCCCCCTGGAACCATGCCTCTGTCCTCTGTATATGATACATTCGTTTCTGTCCTCTGCATCTGATAAATCTACTCCCCCTGGAACCATGCCTTTGTCCTCTACATCTGATAAATCTCTCCCCCTTTGTCATCTATGGCAAAGGTATCTTTCCATCCGGGGCTGCTCCCCCTGACTGAACTATCCTCTTATGGTGCTTCCTCATGTACATCTAAGACATATAAGATAAGCAATAAAAAAGAATTCATTTTGGAGTAGAAATAACTCCAAGTCTTTGGCAAAGATATTCAAAGGCTTCTCGTGGAAGTGGTTTTGTAAAGATGTCTACCACTTGTTCTTTTGTGCCCACATACTCAACTTTGATGTTCTTTTCTGCAACCTATTCCCGTAGAAAGTGATACTTGATTGGAATGTGCTTCGTCTTGGAGTGCATCATCGGGGTTTTTGAAATACTGATGGCACTTGTATTATCATAATATATTGGAATGGGCTCATCATACTCAACCTGTATATCTGTCAAAGTTTGTTTCATCCAAAGAACCTATGTACAATATGTTGCTGCTGTAATATACTCTGCCTTGGTTGTAGATAGAGATACCGATGATTATTTCTTGCTTAGCCATGATACCAAACACTCACCTAAGTAGAACGCTACTCCACTGGTGCTTCATTGGTCATCAATACAACCTGCCCAATCTTCATTTGTGTAGGCAATAAGTGATAGATCTTTTCCTTTTGGATACCATAATCCAAACTCTTTTGTTCCTTTGAGATATCTGAAAATCCTCTTTATTGCTAATACATGTGATTCCTTTGGTGCTGCTTGAAATCATGTCACTTGTCCAACTGCTTGCATTACATCTGGTTTGGATGCTGTCACATATAGTAGGCTGCCAATCATTGACCTATATTGCCTCTGATTTGTAGACTTCGAATCATCATCTTTTCTCAACTTACAACTGGTTTGCATGGGAGTGATAACTAGTTTGCAATCTTCCATTCCAAAACTATTTAGCATTTCTCTTATATACTTAGTTTGAGAAATAAAAATTCCTTGGTTGATTTGACGTATCTAAAGTCCCAGAAAGAAGGATAGTTCTCTAAGTAACGAAATTTCAAATTCATTCTGCATGTCTTTTGCAAATTCTGGCTTAACCTGTCATCATCACTACCAAAAATAATATCATCAATATAAACTTCAATTAATAAAATATTACCTTGACTTACCTTGATGTAGAGGTTTCTTTCTGCACTTCCTTTTCTGAACCCTGCTTGATGCAGATACTTATCTAGTCTAGAGTACCATGCTCTAGGAGCCTACTTTAGACCATACAAGGGATTCTTTAATTTATATACATAGTATGTGTTCTATGACAACTGAAATACTTATGGTTGTTCAATGTAGACTTCTTCTTCAAGTTCCCCATTCAAAAAAACTGATTTTACATCCATATAATATACTTTAACATTTTTGGAGCATGCATAAGCTAAAAGTAAATGGATTGCTTCCATTCTGGAAACTGGGGCAAATGTCTCTTCAAAGTCGATTCCTTCAATATGTGCATATCCTTTACATACCAATCTAGCTTTGTTCCTTGTAACCTGTCCATCTTCATTCAATTTATTCCTAAAAACCCATTTTGTGTCGATCACATTTTTATTATTTGGTCTTGGAACCAATTCCCAAGTGTCATTTTTCTCTATTTGATCCAATTCTTCATCCATGGCCTTATTCCAAAATTCATCCTTGTTGGCTTCTTCAAAATAGTTTGGTTCAATTGTAGATAAGAGTGCTAGGTGTGTTTGTTCTGGTGAACAGATTTTTCTTCTAGTCTCAACTCCTACATCTTTGTTTCCAATAATCTGATCTGAAGGATGATTATTTTGTACTCGTTTTCTAGGTGTCTTTGGAGATACTTTCTAAACTTGCTCTTCTGCTTCTGTCAGATTCTCTTCATCTTCATCTTCCTCTTCTACTTTTTTTTCATCTTCTTCTTCGAAAAGTTCTTCCATTGATTTGTTTTCTTCTTCCTTTGATTCTGGTCTGCATGTTTCATCAATTGTTACGTTGATGCTTTCCACAACTTTGTTCAATCTTAGAATGTAACACTTGTATGATTTCCTTGTACTAGAGTAACCAACAAGTATTCCTTTGTCCACACAAGGGTCAAAATTTTCCATTCTTCCATCTTCTCTTTTGATGTAGCATTTGCTTCCAAAGACTCTGAAGTGCTTCACATTTGCTGCTCTTCCTTTCCATAGATCATAGGGAGTTTTATTAGTGTTGTTTTTGAGCATTACTCTGTTTTGAATGTGAACTACTGTATGCACTGCCTGTGTCCAAAATATATCTGTCAATTTGGAATCCATTAGAATTGTTCAAGCCATTTCTTGTACTATCCTGTTCTTTCTTTCAACAACTCCATTCTATTGAGGTATCCTAGAAACAAAGAATTGCCTTTTTATTCCATGACTTCTACAGTAATCGATAAATTCCTTTGAAGTGAAATCTCCTCCATTATCAGATCTCAAACATTTGATTCTTGAATCCATCTCATTTTCAACCATTTCCTTGTAGATCTTGAAGTTTTCAAAAGCTTCTTACTTGTTCTTTAGAAAGTAAACTGCAGTCATTCTTGTATAATCATCAACTAATAACATATAGTATTTTTCACCTTTTAATCCCTTTGTTGTAGTTGGTCCAACTAGATCAGTGTGCACAATTTCCAGTGGTCTTGTTGTTGAATATTCCTTTGATTTGAACCTGGTTTTTGTTTTCTTTCCTTGTTGACAATGCTTGCATAAAGTGTTGGTTGGTTTTGTGATCTGGGGCATTTCTCTGATTGCTTCTCTTTTGTTGACTTTGACAAGGTTATCAAAATGCATGTGACCTATTCTTCTATGCCATAGCCAACTTTCATCTTCCTTTCCTATACAACACTTTTCATTTCCAATTTCACTTAACAAATATATGTTGTTTAAAGTTCTTGCAGTTGTACCGACCAATTTCCCTGAACCTTCTTTTCTTATCTCACACTTTTATGAATCGAAAGTAAGTTTATGACCTTGGTCACACATTTGACTCACACTTAGAATATTATGTTTCATATCTTCTACTATTAGAATATTTTGTGCCTTTTCATTCTTGTTCCCAATTCAGACTGTGCGTTCTCCAATGATTTTGGATGAATTATCATTTCCGAAGGAGACTGGTCCATTTTTTTCTTTTTGTAATGTAAGAAATTTGTCTTTATCACCTGTCATGTGTTTTAAACATCCACTGTCAACATACCAACCATATTTCTTCTGCTTATCTTGTAGAGTGACTGTGCATTATTCATTGTTATACTGATCTTGCTTTCTTATCCATGTCGTTTTCTGAGGTTCTTATCTGTGACTGTTGTTATTCTGTTGAGGTTCTTTAGGAGGGACTGCCATTCTTCAATCCTTGGCCATGTGTCCAAAATTGTTACATTTGTAACATTCCACTTCAGTGCTCAAAGATTCAAACCTGTTGTAACTTCTTCTTTGTGTGTCACTAGGTCTCCTTGAATAATCCCTTTGTGTATAACTCTCAAAGTTGTTACTGTTCTTGTTGTTAGCTCTGCAATTCACAACTTTATGTCCAAAATTATTACATGCATAAAATAAACCAAAAAATATAGTTTGATACCTAGGAGTTGAAGATCTTCTGAAAGGAGGTGCTCTTATGAATCCTTCTTCTTCTTGAGGCCTCTCTATTTGTTGTTGATTCTGAAATCTGAATCTTCTTGGTGGAGGAGTGTCCCTGTAATCTTCCTTGTATATCTTCCTATCCTCTTTGATTGTTTTTGCATAGCTCTTTGGATTTGTTTCTTGCTCTATTGTTTTGGAGCTTGAACCCTTTTCTGTCTGAATGTATCCAAGTCCGGACTTGTCAAGATGAGATTTTTGACTGTTGATAATGTCATCCAAAACTTTTGAGCTATTCTACATATTTTTCTTTTGAATATCATTTCTTAGTGTGACAACCTCTACTTCCAAGTTTCCAATGATCTTGTCCTTTTCTTCTAGTTTTTCTTTGAGTGTTTCTTCAATTCTTTTATCGTGTTCTATTTGAACCTTCAATTTTGTGATCATTTCTTCTAGTTCTCGAGTGTCCTTTTTCTTGTCTAGTTATGCTTGTAGTTTCTTGTTTTTCTTCTTTTCTCTTCTGATAACTTTTATGGCACACATTAATTCTTCTCGATAGTCAACTTCTACCTCTTCAATTTATTCTTTGACTTCTTCACATTCTTCTTTGGCTTCTTCATATTCTTCTTTGGAGTCTTCTTTGTCAGATTCTTTTACTGCCATGAATATAACTCTTCCTGTCTCATTGTCACTGACTTCATCTTCACCCGATGATGAGATGTCGTCTTTGGTGTATAATCTTTTCTTGAAAACTTTCTTTTTAGTTCTTTTGCCTTTATATGTGTGTTTTCTTTTTGAGTAACCTTCATCATTTCTCTTTTTCTTATGAGGACATTTGTTAGAAAAATGACCAATACCATCACAATTAAAAAAAAGTAAAGGGAGCTTACCTCTATACCTACCGTTGGTTCCCTTCTTCATTCTTTTGACGAAGTTGGCCACTTCTTCATCATCTTTCGAGGTGTCACCGCTACTGCTATATTCTTCTTGTTCCTTTTTCTTTTGCTTTGATCTTTTGGATGCCTTGAAGGCTGCTTCTTTTACATTTGGATTTTCCTGCTTAGTTCTCATTTCATATGTTGTGAATTTTCCATGCAGTTCATCCATGCTTATTGAGTCCAGATCCGATATTTCTTCTAGTGCTGATATCTTAGGGTTGAATCTCATAGGAAGATATCTTAGTATCTTTTGAACAATTACAAATTCTTCAATTTCTTCTCCCAATCCTATGATTGCATTCACTGTTTCATCGACTCATAAGAAGTAGGCTGCGATATCTTCATCTTCCTTCCTTTTTAGTTGTTCGAACTGACCTCTGTAAGTTTGAAGCTTTACTTCCTTGACTTTTGTATCTCCTTCATAAATATTTTGAAGCTTGTCCCAAATATCTTTAGTGAATTTACAGTGTACAACTTTGGTGAATACTGTATCACTGAGGCCATTCAAAAGTGCATTTGTGGCTTTGGAATTATTCTCACCGAGATTTATTGCTTTGTCATTTGTTGGTGGAACTGTTGGTGTTGTGTATCTATCTACAATTGATTGCCAAAATTGAAATCCATGTGCCTGTATATATGTCCTCATCCTTATGCTCCAAAAAGCATAATTCTGTCCATCAAACTATGGTATTCCATTTTTATATGATTTGGTACTCTCCATGATCTACCTTTTAGTGGTTAAACTGCTTTCTGAAGGAACCTGCTCTTATTCCAATTGTTGGATTACTGAGAGGGGGGGTGAATCAGTAATAGAGAAATTTAATCATTTTTAACCATATAATCCAAGTGTTATATCAATGAAGAATTATTATCCAAATAATGCAGTGTAAATAAGTAAATAAAAAACATACACATACACAATACACCAGTGTTTTACATGGAAACCCAAATCGGGAGAAAACCACAAAATGCTTTTTCTTATATGTCTTGAAGAATTACATTCATTGGAAGCACCAACTTCCTTTGTTTTCCAGCTGCAACTGGAAAGAGGCTCCAAACCCCTAGTTTCTCAAGCTACAACCTGAGGGAAGCTCCAAATCCCCAATTCTCTAGCTACAACCAGAAGGAGGCTACAACCCCCTATGTTCTCTGGCTACAACCGGAAGGTGGCTACAACCACCTGTCCTTGCCCTGTCTTTCCATCCTGAAGTAGAAGTAGAATGATGGAACCACTATCAACCTGTCACTGTGAGATATACCGCTATAAACCTGTACCAATAAATCTAAACCATGCATCAACCATGCATCAACCTGTACCTCAACCTGTAAACAACCTGTACCATAAACAAGTGCATCAACCATGCACCAACCTGTACCAAATATCATGTAATCAACCTGTACCATAAACAAGTGCATCCAACCATAAACAAGTGCATCCAACCATGTACCAAGTATGTACCAATCATGTTTCAACTACTCATCAACAATGACTCATCAATATGTACCAACATCATCAACTATACACCTCATGTATGTGCCAACTCATCAACTACTTGTCTCAACCATGTACTCAACATGTACCTCAACCAAAATCCCTCATCAATTTCATCATCCAAATCTGATTTGTAGCTCTGTAATAGACCTGATGTATATGATCACATTCTTGCAAAATTTCCTTAACTTCAACAACAAGAGACTAGCATTTTCATCAAACTTTTCTTTAGTCTCATATGCCTAGTTTTCGATTAGTCAACAACCCTAACTTGAAGTAATCATAACTTTGTACCTGTAATGTATAAATATATGAAACTGATAAACAATGTTCTTTAGTGTGTTTAATGCAATTCCTCCAGGTTTCACTACTTGGAACCTCTCAGAAAAGGAGTTATAGAAAAAATGACATACCTTGTTGAATTCTTGCTTATTCTAGAGAGCGACCTTGTAGAGAGTGCCACGTACGGAATATTTGTTGAATTGATTTGAAATTGTTAAAAAGAATACCAAAGATTTTAACATAACCAAAACATTTTTTTTCACTTAATTTGGATCCATTATGAATAAGTTATGATGTTTTTACCCGAAACATCTGTTTTTGACTAGCTTCAAGACTAGCCACAAACCCTATTTTCCACGGAGTGTAACTCCAAAAATAGAATGACCCACAAGATGAATTTTTTACCACAGATACTTGGATATGTTTTATCAATGGAATAGAAATTTCATGGTCTGAATCATTATATAAAAAACATTATAGTGAAAATGGTGAGATGACCTGTAAATAACATACCTTAGAAAGCACCATCAAAAGAATTTATCCTTCCTTGAATTTCGGCCTTCTTTTCTTCACCTTCCCTCAGAATTTTGTCTTAGATATCCTTGGTTACCTCAGACACCTATATATATTCAATATTATCAAGTGTGATTAAAATGAGAGATCCTTGCCTCTTATTTATACTCTCCAAGTAGCTTCCTTAAAAACATCTTCTAGGTCACTTGGCCCCACTTTCCTTATTTTAGGGTTAACCCACTTCTAATTTCTCCATTAAAATTATTATTGAAATAATTTATTTTGTGTTCACTTTGAATTATAATACACTCATTAATTCACTTTATTATTTACCTTTTAAAATCTCTTAAACCACTTTGACTACTTTGACCTTTTGGGGCTTCTAGATGACATATGAGGGGCCTCCAACTTCTTAAGGCCATAAATCTCAAACTGTGAGGAGTTATTTGACGTTACACATACCACCAGAAATGGAATGACATGTACTATCCATATCGAATAGTATTATATGAAAATATATCATAACTCATACCGTTATTCATCAAACAAACTTGGGTCCATTACCCAAACCTGGGGTCTCCAACTTCTCATGGCCATAACTCTCTAACCGTGAGGAGTTATGTGACGTTCCACATACCACCGGAAATGGAATGACAAGAAATATCCATCTAGGATAGTTTAACTGACAAATTCATTGTCCTTCATCTCATTATTCCATAATTAAGCATGGGTTCTCTTAGTTTGCAAAGTGTCTTCCCATGAGGGCTTTCACCATAAGGGGACCACTTTGGAGTTCATACATCTTTACTTCTTATCAAACATGAAAAGACAATAATGAGTCATATTTACATCAAACAATATTGGGTCCATTACCCAAACCTTTGTGCTGCGGGGCTTTCTTCAAGGGTTGACATCAATGACAACTAACCTTAATCAACACTCCCGCTGTTGGGGGGCGCCTCCATGTCTCCCTATGTTGGTCCACATGGCCAATCCTTGATTACTCCAAGCTAGGTTTTGATAAAAGAAACCCATTATGTCATGCTGGATACATGATTGATGGTTATGAATTGGTAACACAACACCAATAATGCTCTATTGTTAACTCGTCTCTGTTGACTATCCTTACAATGTTTTTCTTATTAATACTTAGTCACTACACTTGGTTATTATGACAGTGTAATTGTTAAACTCAACATTGAAATTGGTTGATTGAATAATGGGGTTGATACACAATGACTGTCTTTTGCATTAAAGTTATCAGAATGTTAACTCAACATTAGTTTACAATTGATTAATGATGATTCTCCCGTGATGCATTGGTATGTGTGGAATTCCTACAACATGAGTCAATGATTACTGTGACTATGTGTTTTTAATGGCCAAATGGTTATTGCAATCAGGATGACTATGGAATTTACATCCACTATATATGCTATGGTTATTTGATTGCATCATCAAAGATGGGCACAAATTTTTCACAATATGGTTTTGTTGCAGTTTAATTAATTTGAACAATACTGTTGCTGCCTCCTTGTATTGGATTGATAGCTCGACATGATATGTTGAGTTAATGATACCATGACTGTGTGTTTTAAAATTGTCAAATGGGAATGTTGCATAGTGGTAATTATGGCATGTTTATCCACTTTACTTGTTATCGATATTATTTGATTGCGCCATTAGAGAAGGTCACAGGTTTTTAAACATGGCTTTGTTTCAATTTGATCAACTTGTGTTATGATATCATGCATGCTGTTGCTGCCTCGTTGTATTGGATTGATAGCCCAACACTGTGGATGTTTAGATTCATAGTGATTGAACCTGTACATTCATGGAAATACTCTTGCATTTTTTTCCGGATGTCTATGTATTCCACAACATAGTATGTGTTGAATGGTGATGGTTGTCTGTGAGGTTAAAGGGAAAGTCAAGATCTTGCATTTAAAATATTGATGGTTGTATGTGGTTGTCCGTTATGTGTATTGATGAATATCATGTTTCATAGAAGAAACAGACACAGGGTCTGTGACAGTATAAACTCATTGCAATTCAATTATTAAATGAATTAAAAGATAGAATCGAGCACGACCTTTGAGTTTGTATTTGATGATTTAAATAATTCGTGGGCAGTGGTTGATTTTAATGCTGAACATAGATGAAATAAGTGATTGTTTATGCATTTGGGAATTGTTTTAAAATATTAAATGGATAAATGAGAGGAACATAGCTCCCCTACAGATTGTTGTGGAATGCAAATTGTCTTGTTTGATGACACTGTGTTTGATATTTGATTACAAGCTGGGAGCAAGTTAATGCACAAGATTTCTTGAACTATGCACATTAATTGTTTTGGGTCTCGATGGTCATTTGGTTGGTGTGTTCCCTTTTACAAAATGGTTTTATGGATCACTTAATTAATTTTATGAACAATAATCACTCTCTTTCCCTACAATTATTTCACTTTCCACTAATTACAACCCCCTCGCCTTCCCACATTCATTTTTCACTCCCTATTCTAAAATTTAATTACAGTCAAGTATAATTTTGTATTGAAATAGTTTAGAGTCTCATTTTCTTGGTTGGATTACAGTGAGGTTTTCTTTGGTTCTCATTACATTTGATTGTTGTGGTCTTTGAGAAGTAACCGGATTTCTTCACCCACCCCCCCCCATTTTATCATTTTTCACTAAATACAAGCCCCTCGCATATCCCAGGACCTTTTGTTCACCCCCTGCTCATTGACAACAGTTAAACAATTTATATGGATTGGATTGAATGAGCCTGATACGTTGCTAAGCCAAAATCTATTTCATATTTTTTTAAAGAGTTATCATGTATGGTTGTTTAAAGGACTATTTGCTAATCAATCATGCATGCATGAATGAGGGTTTTCAGTTGAGGTAGCCATGTAAGAGGCAACCGAGGGAGAGGTAATTGGAATAGAGGCCCAAGAAGGCCAAGGTTCTCCATACACTTTGTTGCTGACTCACAAGAGCTATTCCAGTTGTTTCAGGCCAGATTTTTCAATTGGATTGGGCAAGGAATGGTCCAACCTAGGCCTATAAGGCCTCCTTTCCAAGCTCCACAAGCCCTTGGTATTTTGGTGTCCCCTCATGTCTCATTCAAACCCGAGGTTCCTGAAAATGATAGATGGGAAGAGATTGTCCACCCAACAGTCTCCCAACATCATGGCTGGCCCAATTTTTCCTTACCTTCTCCCCCTACTATTAATCATATTGACCAAGGTGCACCTTTCCACTAGCCAGTTCAGTCCGCTCATGCTAGAAAAAGGTTGAAAACCGAGGCCCACCATGCCCTTGAAAAAGGAAAAGCCACTACTGCCCCTTCCTCACCCTCCAATAGCTCTGATAAATCTGTGTCCTCCCGGATGCATTTGAGGGATGATTGTTCTCATGTGATCAGCGAGATTAGGCCTAAAGGCTCAGTCCAACCAAAGGTAAATTCAGGAAAATTAAAGGGTGACAACAATAATCAAGGAAAGATTGCATCTCAGAGTGGGAAATATGGTTTTTGAGTTTTTATGTTATTTATTGTTGATGACAATTGACTTCAGAAGTTTTGGACAACATGTTTTCTTTGGATATATGAGTAATATATTTTTTGAAAATAATTTCAAATATCAATGAGCTAAATTGTCAAATGTTAATGTGATGATGGGAGTCACAAGGAGGGGTGTTTTGCTTAACTAACTAGTTATGTTATGATTTTTATGAGATAAATGGAGTCACAAGGGGTCCCACCTACTAGTTATTATTTATTTATAACCCTTATTATGATTATTAATTCCCCCCCTAACTAAAAATTTGGTTGAGTCTTTAGTTAACTTAATTAATAAGGTGGTTCAACTACCTCAACCAATTCTGATTTGCTTAAAGGCAAAATGAAAGGGAGGAACAAGCAAGGATGATTTTAGGGGCTAAATTTCGCTCATGGGATAATTTTCCATGGTTTTTCCAAAAACAATATTCGCTATTCTAAAAATGATTCGCCCAAATTATATAGGCTAAAATTATTTTACCTTAAAAATCGCCAAAAATTTATACAAACTATATGAAATCCTTAGAAATTTGAATATTTTTACAAAAATATCTCAAAACATTTTATAGTTGGCATATGAAGGATTAGGAAGATTCGCCAAGGTTTCTACATTTTAAAATAACTCTCCATCCTTAAAATCATCCCTGGGAACAAGAGGAGGATAGAAGGAGAAGCATACTAAGGTTTTATCTTTGATTTTATGTTGAGATAGTTCAGTTTTCATTCATTCCTTAATTTATCACAAGCCTAATTATTTTTTATGATAGCAGGGTCTTATTGTAGACAACAAGATTCAGGGCTGAATTACATCATTCAAACACTTGTTTTTCAGAGGTGTTGATCTATCTTTGATAGTCTGTGTAGACTTGTCTATTTGTGAATTAGTTTTCATGACTGACAAAGGCTATTATGCAGAGTCGAGTGGGCAGAAATCTGTGGCACGCTGATCCATATTTTAGAGTTTAGTTTTTTTATTTTCTGTCAGAGGTCCTTTTGTATGTTCCATCAGTGATGTCTAAGTTTGACTTTGGTCCAAAATTTCTGCAAGAAATTTTGTAAAAGGAATGACTCTTTGGTGAATTGGAATGAAATAAAGGATATCTTTATGTCTCATCTGTCTTAATTATTATCTTGGTGTCTTTACTTATGTCTCTACATTTATTTCAGAAACTATTATATTCAGAAAATCATATTTAAATGAATTTTCTAGCAAGCTTTTAATTGTGAAAAGACTAGACTAAGCACCTATAATCAATACTTGTGAGTTAGGATTTTATTTTTTATGGCTATAAACATAGGGTGATATTCTTGTCTATTTGGCTTTAGCTAAGAAGAATCTAAAAATGCTTGAGTAAGATCATTTCATATCTTTTCCTCAACATTTGTCACTTACAATAATCTTGGGGACTCCATGTAGATTTTGAACTGTTTCCATGAATTTTGTGTCTACTGTACTTTCTATAAAAGGATGAGAAAGAGAGAAAAATGAGCTTACTTTGTTAGTTGATCCAATACTTCCATGATGACGGTCTTTCCTTCAAATTTGGGAAAGAGATAAAAATGAGCTTACTTTGTTAGTTGATCCAATACTACCATGATGACGATCTTTCCTTCAGATTTGGGAAAAACTGTAATAAAATCCATTGAAACTTCTTCCCAACATTAAATTGGTATAGATAATGGTTGTATGAGACTTGACATCTTGATTGTCTCATCCTTATTATGTTGGCAGACCAAACATTCATACACAAGATTTTGAACTTCAGTTTTAAGACCTTCCTACAAAAAATCCTTCTTGATCTCATGGTATGTTTTCAAGAATCCAGAATGTCCTCCTACATGATAAGTTTGCAATTCTAGAAGGACTTTCTATTTGATTTGGGAATTCTTACATAAATATAGGTGATCATGGTACCATAACAAATCATTCTTCCAAACAAAATTATCTAATGAACTGGGTTTCCCTTGCAGTTGTTGAATGATCTTTCTCACCTCTTGATCTTGCTTCCATTATATCCTTGCTTCTTCTACCCAATCAGATTATGGGATATAAATAACACATAGTGAACCTTCTATTTATTCTTCTTTCCTTGAAATGGAATCTTCCACAACATTATGTTTTCTTTTTTTGTTGATAATTTCAAAGTTATAACCTAGCATACTTATAACCCATTTTTGTTTCTCTTCTAAATACAATCGTTGCTCCAAGAAGTACTTCAAAATATCATGATATTTTTTTACTTTGAATTGTTTTCCTATCAGGTAAGGGAATCATTTCTCAAATGCATGTAGCATGGCCAACATTTATTTTTCATTAATGGGGTTGATTAAGTTTTTCCCTTTAAGTTTGTTGCTTTCAAAGGCAAGGGGCCTTCCTTCTTGCATTAGAAATGCACAAATTCCATGTCCTAGGGCATCACACTCCACAATAAATGTTTTTTTAAAGTTAGGTGTGGCCAATATGAGAGTTTTACACATAGCCTCCTTAAGTTTTTCAAAATCTTTGGTTTCTACTTCAATCCAATAAAATACTTCCTTCTTTAATAATGTTGTTAGAGGTGCTGCTATTTGACCATAGTTATTGACAAACTTGCAATAATAGCATGTTAAGCCATAGAAAAAGCCTCAGGTTATGTATAAAACCCCTTATAAAGCCTTAGATTATCGAATTATTACATTGCTAGTGTTATATGTGTAGGTTGGCTAGAACACTTCATTGCACGCTTTCATCATAATTGTACCCTTTGTTTCCCTATATAATGTTCTTAATATTTCAAATCTATTTATACGCATGCAAACTATTATCTTCCTTTTATGATTTGTTTACCATCTATTCATGCGATTTTATTAATTATGCAGACCATAATTGATATCACAAGATTTATATAAGAAATTAAACAATGGACTATTTCCATATATGTTTCTACCGTTCTTCATAAAAAATAGTTTCATATTTCTAAATCTACAATATAAGTTGTGCATAGAAATCAATTTATTTCTACGATTATTAATCAAACAACTTCAACCTACAATGATATATCATATTTTTATATGTAAATCTCTACACATAATTCATTTATTTTCTCCAAAATTATAAAAAACGATTTGGTATTAACCACAAATAACTACAAACTTTAATACAACCATATTAACATATCAATGGTTATAGTTAAATTACTTGCAATCAAATACTCTTAAAAATGTCACATCCAAGGGTTACTGTAAAGATTTCAAACAATTTTCCGACAAGGGTTTGTCACCAAAATGTCACAAGTACGATGAATCCTACAACCCATTTTTTCATCGTGTCATAGCCATCAAACAACTTCAACCTACAATGATATATCATATTTTTATATGTAAATCTCTACACATAATTCATTTATTTTCTCCAAAATTATAAAAATAATTTTGGTATTAACCACAAATAACTACAAAATTTAATACAACCATATTAACATATCAATGGTTATAGTTAAATTACTTGCAATCAAATACTCTTAAAAATGTAACATCCAAGGGTTACTGTAAAGATTTCAAACAATTTTCTAACAAGGGTTTGTCACTAAAATGTCACAAGTATGATGAATCCTACAACCAATTTTTTCATCGTATCATAGCCATAGTACTTGCGATGAACCATGGCTTCATCATACATTTGAAAAAACTCTCTGCCATCACATGATAGATGAAAAATTCCCCCATACAATCGACAGACTTTCATTGCAAATCTAGTTATTTTTTGTCACATGTTAGTCATAAGAGCGACCAAGCTATGATGACCATGGACCACAATCGACCAATTTTCATAACCATTGTCATCGTCTGTTTTTTGTATGGGTGACCAATCTCCATTTCCATTTCATCAGATTAACGACCCACGTGCAATGAACTTGGAGCACAATAAAACACTATCCAAAGTTATTGTCGTCATAGGTTTGTTGTATGAGCGACTACGCTTCATCGCCAGATCATTGGAAGAATGACTAATGTACGATGAACTTGGAGCACAATTGACCACAATTCACAGTCATTGTCGTTGTACGTCCATTGTAAGATAGATTATTCTTTGTCATATATTTGTTGAAGGCTCTTCGTATGCTAAAAGAACAACCCATGTAATTTCACCTAGGTTTGTCACAAGAGGAAAAAGGTACCGACGTATTTGTTGTATTGCCGACAAATTTCTAGTCCTACTATTGAAGAACACCTAATCGTACGATCAATGAAATCCTATAGGTTTGTCAACTTTCCAACATGATTTTCATTAATTAAAAAACAATTAATACTCTTGATGTCATATGGTCGAATTTTCCTCACTACTCTCGACGTCAAATGGTCTCTCGTGAGCAACTAGTATGAAGGTAATAGGTTGTTGGTTAAGTTTTCTTAAGGTATTGATCAACAAGAATTCAATATTGATCATGTTGTAGTATCACGATATGTTGCAACAACTCGATTTCTAAAATAACATGTGGTGACTTCTCCTTAAAAATTATAAAATGAAATAGTTTTTTTTTTTTTAATGTTCTTACCGGTTTAAAAGTTTCTCTTATTTCTATATATTATATATAATATGTAATATATAATATATAAAACCATAAAAAAACTTAACCAACAACCTATTACCTTCATACTAGTTTCATGTGAGAGACCATTTGACGTCAAGAGTAGTGAGGAAAATTCTACCATATGACATCGAGAGTATTAATTTCTTTTTTAATTAATGAAAATCACATTGGAACATTGAGAAACTTCTAGGAGTTCATTGATCATATGACTAGGTGTTCATTGATAGTAGGACTATAAATTTGTCGGCAATACAACAAGTACGTCAGTACCTTGTCGCTCTTGTGAAAAACCTGGGTGAAATTATGTTGGTTGTTCTTTTAGCGTACACCGATCCTACTAAAAATCTACGACGAAGAATATTCGATCTTACGATGGACATATGACGACAATGAGTATGAATCATGGTCGATTTTGCTCCAAGTTCGTTGTACGTTAGTCATTATTCCAACTATCCGGGGATGAAGCATAGTCATTCTATTTGTTTATCTTTCTCTCTCACTAAACGTCTAATGGTCTGGTGCATTCTATATAAACTACCCTCAACACTTTTTTTCGATCATATCAGCTTCTGTTGTCCCTGATTATGGGTGGAGTATCCAAAGAAAAGGTGCACAAAGAATTGGATCGCATGTTGGATGTTGGGATCATTGTCTCGAAAGAGGAGTCTGAATTGATTAGTGCTATGATTGTGCAACCCAAGAAGACTGGTGATATTCAAACATGTGTATATCTAAGGAGTCTCAACACAACTTTCATCCACAACCCTTTCTCAACACCCTTCACAGATGAGGTGTTGAAAATGTTGGCGGTCGGGAAGCCTACTCTTTCACAGATGGCTTCTTAGGCTATCATCAAGTTCATATCGCAGAGGAGGAGTAATATAAAATCACCTTTGTGATAGAATGGGGGTCCTTTTCATACACGATAATTCCCTTTGGTTTGAATAATGCCCCTGCAGTATTTTCCTAGATAGTGGTCGCAACCATTGTCCTGGTAGAGGAGTTTGATTGGATTATTCCTATGGCTTTATAACCCAAGAAGACTAGTGATATTCAAATTTGTGTATATATAAGGAGTCTCAACACATCCTGCGTCCACGACCCTTTCTCAACACCCTTCACGGATGTGCTGCTGAAAATGTTGGCGGTCGGGAAGCCTACTCTTTCACAGATGGATTCTTAGGCTATCATCAAGTTTAGATCACAAAGAAATATTAATATAAAATTACCTTTGTGATAGAATGGGGGTCCTTTGCATACACAGTAATTCCCTTTGGTTTGAATAATGCCCCGACAATATTTTCCTGGATAATAGTCATGACCTTTAAGGAATTTATCCACAAGTTTCTTGAGGTATACTTGGACGATTGGATTATGTTCATTTTATTGAAGTTACACATGCAATCTCTTCGATTGATGTTGGATTGATGATGCTAGCTACATATATCCTTGAATTTGAATAAATGCATTTTCTGTACACCCTTTGGCACACTATTGGGCCACGTTGTGTGCAAAGATAGATTGTTGGTGGATCAAGCTAGGATTGATGCCATCTTTAATATGGTGGCCCAAAATTTGGTTCAGGATATGTGAGCCATGTTGGTTCATAAAGGATAATACCAACAATTCATCCAAAAATATGCCCATATTGTTGCCCCATTAGAAAAACTATTGCGTAAAGATACTAAGTATGAATGGACACCAGAATGCCATAAATCCTTGGATACCCTCAAAGAAAAATTGGTTACTGTGCCAATTCTATTTTTTCTTAATTGGTCGAAGCTCTTCCATGTCCATGTCGATTCTTTTTCTATTGCATTGGGTGTGGTTCTTGTGCAGCTAAGCAAAGGAAATATTGAACATCTAGTGTACTTTTCCAGTTGCGAGTTGTCTGATGCGAAAAATAATTATACAACAATCGAGTGTGAGGGCCTTTCCATGGTATATGCGTTAAAAAAAAAATTCCACTAGTTGTTCGGGTTTTCTTTCAAATTATTCACTAAACACTCCACACTCAAGTATTTAGTCAACAAGCAAGTGTTGGGAAAAAAACAATTAGTTGGTTACTTATATTTTAGGAGTTTGATTTTGAAGTTGTGGTTAAGCTAGGGAAGCATAATGTTGGAAAAAATCATTTGTTATAGATCGAGACTAGGGAAGATGCGATGAGTTTCAATGATGAACTCCCTGATGCATAACTCTTCCAGGTAAAATTCATGCCTTATCAATTGGCCAAAATTGTGGAATTTCTCATGATTGGCCAGCCTCCCCCAAGGTATACTCTAGTGTAGCATCGTCAACTAGTGACCCATAGTGTCGACTATCAGTTAATTGTCAGACATTATATAAGTTGGGTGAATATGTCATCTTGCATCACTGTGCAATAGAACACGAATAAAATTCCATCATTTATGAAGAACATGAAGGTATTGTTGGAGACCATAATGTCAGCAAGGATACAACGCATAAGGTTCTACATGTAGGGCTTTGGTGTCCCTCCCTCTTTGCAAATGCCAAGGACTACTGCAAACATTGTGACATATGTCAACAAATTGAAAATCCATGCTAGATAGATGCGATGCCTTTATTTCTAGTGACTATGCTAGAGCCATTTGAAAAATGGGATATAGATTTTTTGGGTCCCATCATTCCCTTGACGCATCACACAGGAGAGAACTACATTATTACAGTGACTGAATACCTCACTAGATGGGTCAAAGTCGTGCCAATCAAAGATTCTACAATAGAAACAATGACATACTTCATTTCTTAGAATGTCATCACTAGATTCTATTGTCCAAGGGTGTTTATGAGTGACCAGGGGTCACATTTTCTGAATAAGACCATTTAACAACTCACTCAGGAGTTCATGATCCATCACTAGAAGAGCACTCCCTATCAACCTCAAGCTAATGGTACAGTTGAAAATTTTAATAAAATTTTAGAGCACGCTTTAACCAAATTTTGTAATGTGCAATGTGATGACTGGGATTAGTGCATCCCAACAATATTATGGGATTATCAAAAAATGTTCAAAAGGATGAGAAATCACACACCATTCATATTGGTCTATGGAAAAGAAGCAATCATGCAACTAGAATTTGTTGTTCCTAACCTCTGGGTCACCCTTGCAACCCAAATGACAGATGATCAATCCCTTCAACACAGGTTAGATGAAATCATGGAACTAGAGGAGGAATGAATGATAGCATGATTTATCCAAGTGGTCGATAAGGAAATATAGAAAGCATGAAAGGATCACAACATCCAAGGAAAAATAGAAGGTACGTCAGTACCTTGTCGCTCTTGTGAAAAACCTGGGTGAAATTATGTTGGTTGTTCTTTTAGCGTACACCGATCCTACTACAAATCTACGACGAAGAATATTCGATCTTACGATGGACATATGACGACAATGAGTATGAAACGTGGTCGATTTTGCTCCAAGTTCGTTGTACGCTAGTCATTATTCCAACTATCTGGGGATGAAGCATAGTCATTCTATTTGTTTATCTTTCTCTCTCACTAAACGTCTAATGGTGTGGTGAATTTTATATAAACTACCCTCAACACTCTTTTTCAATCATATCATCTTCTGTTGTCCCTGATTATGGGTGGAGTATCCAAAGAAAAGGTGCACAAATAATTGGATCGCATGTTGGATGTTGGGATCATTGTCTCGAAAGAGGAGTCTGAATTGATTAGTCCTATGATTGTGCAACCCAAGAAGACTGGTGATATTCAAATATGTGTATATCTAAGGAGTCTCAACACAACTTGCATCCACAACCCTTTCTCAACACCCTTCACGGATGAGGTGTTGAAAATGTTGGCGGTCGGGAAGCCTAGTCTTTCACAGATGGATTCTTAGGCTATCATCAAGTTCATATCGCAGAGGAGGAGTAATATAAAATCACCTTTGTGATAGAATGGGGGTCCTTTTCATACACGGTAATTCCCTTTGGTTTGAATAATGCCCCTGCAGTATTTTTCCAGATAGTGGTCGCAACCATTGTTCTGATAGAGGAGTTTGATTGGATTATTCCTATGGTTTTATAACCCAAGAAGACCGGTGATATTCAAATTTGTGTATATATAAGGAGTCTCAACACATCTTGCGTCCACGACCCTTTCTCAACACCCTTCACGAATGAGGTGCTGAAAATGTTGGCGGTCGGGAAGCCCACTCTTTCACAGATGGCTTCTTAGGCTATCATCAAGTTCAGATCACAGAGAAATATTAATATAAAATTACCTTTGTGATAGAATCGGGTCCTTTGCATACACAGTAATTCCCTTTGGTTTGAATAATGCCCCTACAATATTTTCCTGGATAATAGTCGTGACCTTTAAGGAATTTATCCACAAGTTTCTTGAGGTATACTTGGACGATTGGATTATGTTCATTTTATTGAAGGAACACATGCAATCTCTTCGACTGATGTTGGATTGATGCTGCTAGCTACATATATCCTTGAATTTGAATAAATGCATTTTCTGTACACCCTTTGGCACACTATTGGGCCACGTTGTGTGCAAAGATAGATTGTTGGTGGATAAAGCTAAGATTGATGCCATATTTAATATGGTGGCCCAAAATTTGGTTCAGGATATGTGAGCCATGTTGGTTCATAAAGTATAATACCAACAATTCATCCAAAAATATGCCCATATTGTTGCCCCATTAGAAAAACTATTGCGTAAAGATACTAAGTATGAATGGACACCAGAATGCCATAAATCCTTGGATACCCTCAAAGAAAAATTGGTTACTGTGCCAATTCTATTTTTTCCTGATTGGTCGAAGCTCTTCCATGTCCATATCGATTCTTTTTCTATTGTGTTGGGCGTGGTTCTTGTGCAACCAAGCAAAGGAAATATTGAACATCTAGTGTACTTTTCCAGTTGCGAGTTGTCTGATGCCAAAAATAATTATACAACAATCGAGCGTGAGGGCCTTTCCATGGTATATGCATTAAAAAAAAAAAATCCACTACTTGTTCGGGTTTGCTTTCAAATTATTCACTAAACACTCCACACTCAAGTATTTAGTCAACAAGCAAGTGTTGGGAAAAAAACAATTAGTTGGTTACTTCTATTTTAGGAATTTGATTTTGAAGTTGTGGTTAAGCTAGGGAAGCATAATGTTGGACAAAATCATTTGTCATAGATCGAGACTAGGGAAGATGCGATGAGTCTCAATGATGAACTCCCCGATGCATAACTCTTCCAGGTCAAATTCATGCCTTATCAATTGGCCAAAATTGTGGAATTTCTCATGATTGGCTAGCCTCCCCCAAGGTATACTCCAGTGTAGCGTCGTCAACTAGTGACCCATAGTGTCGACTGTCAATTAATTGTCAGACATTATATAAGTTGGTTGAATATGTCATCTTGCATCACTGTGCAATAGAACACAAATAAAATTCCATCATTTATGAAGAACATGAAGGTATTGTTGGAGGCCATAATGTCAACAAGGATATAACGCATAAGGTTCTACATGTAGGGATTTGGTGTCCCTCCCTCTTTGCAAATTCTAAGGACTACTGCAAACGTTGTGACATATGTCAACAAATTGAAAATCCCTGCTAGATAGATGCGATGCCTTTATTTCTAGTGACTGTGCTAGAGCCATTTGAAAAATGGGATATAGATTTTTTGGGTCCCATCAATCCCTTGATGCATCACACAGGAGAGAACTACATTATTATAGTGACTGAATACCTCACTAGATGGGTCAAAGTCGTGCCAATCAAAGATTCTACAACAGAAACAATGACATGCTTCATTTCTTAGAATGTCATCACTAGATTCTATTGTCCAAGGGTGTTTATGAGTGACCATGGGTCACATTTTCTGAATCAGACCATTTAACAACTCACTCAGGAGTTCATGATCCATCACTAGAAGAGCACTCCCTATCAACCTCAAGCTAATGGTACAGTTGGAAATTTTAATAACATTTTAGAGCACACTTTAACCAAATTTTGTAATGTGCAATGTGATGACTGGGATTAGTGCATCCCAACAATATTATGGGATTATCAAAAAATGTTCAAAAGGATGAGAAATCACACACCATTCAGATTGGTCTATGGAAAAGAAGTGGTCATGCAACTAGAATTTGTTGTTCCTAACCTCTGGGTCACCCTTGCAACCCAAATGACAGATGATCAGTCCCTTCAACATAGGTTGGATGAAATCATGGAACTAGAGGAGGAATGAATGATAGCAGGATTTATCCAAGTGGTTGAGAAGGAAAGATAGAAAGCATGAAAGGATCACAACATCCACCAGAATATCCTATAGTTGAGATCTTTAGTTTTGTTGTATGAAAAAAAATATTTACAACATCTAAGGAAGCTATGCATGCGATGGTTGAGTCCTTTTTGGCTAGTCTACATTAGTGAAGCAAGTGCCTCCAAGTTAAAAACCTTACAAGGACAATTTCTCAATGGACTCATTAATGGAAGCAGGTCGAAGGTGTACTATTGCCCGCAAAGGTCAACACCATTTATCTCTCCCTATTAGATTTGAATGTTGGTAGAGTAGGTTTAGTGTAAAATGTATAGTGGGTATCACATCTCATTGTGGGCATACTTTAATTGTTTTACATCACAAAATTCACATCATTCACGTAGGCAGACTTGATAGATTGACAGTTTTTGCAGAGTCCCCAAATTTCCATATCAGATTGACAATTTGATATAAGTACAAGATCCTGACCTTGATTGCCAAGTCACGTGGGTCAATTCCTAGTGATTTAGTTCACTGAATGGGAAAGAAATCCCATTTGGGAAGTCTGCACATGCCATAGGTACATAGTTAGTCAAGTTGCCACAGTCCCACACAACCATCACTAGTATGGTGGATCTAATATATTGATCTCCCTATGAGTCACGTTTCACCACCATTTTCTACTTATCCTCCAATCCATCCCCTCCATCAAATTGTTCTATTTCTCCATCATCATCTCTCCCCCAATCATTACTCTAT
Source organism: Picea engelmannii (assembly GCA_009831015.1). Classification (NCBI taxonomy): domain Eukaryota; kingdom Viridiplantae; phylum Streptophyta; class Pinopsida; order Pinales; family Pinaceae; genus Picea; species Picea engelmannii. The sequence goes on along the minus strand of ML790442.1, from coordinate 219,070 downwards.
AAAGACCACCCCTCTACATTCTCGATAGAGTAACTCTCTACGTCGCATTCACTCCCACCCTCATCTATGAATTCATTCATCATCCCTTTGGTATTTTACCTAATTCCCTCATCTTTAGCAACTTTTCCCAGTTTACTTTTCACTTTCCTAGTCATGGTGTGGCTTAATATACTGTCAATACTATGTTCTTTCTAGTTCGTTCGAGCAACGCAACAACCTACACTTCATTTTTCATGAATATTTTCAGTATGCGACTAGCTGCTTGGTAGAGATCCCTCCCCCGTATTTCCTAAAATGAATCAAATTAGTTCCCCACAATTCCCTAAACTGTGTTTTGTACTTGCAGTTGTTCACTAGGTCTCTCAACCCCAAGCTAGTTAAACAGTCACCATGCATCATCACCTTTGTTGATAGGGAGGGATCATGTTCTTGTTAGCCCAAATCTCTTCCTCCATCTCTTTTCATGGATCCCCCTCCTCCAGCAACAGAGCACATGATACAAACTAATTCATATAGCTTACTCATCGTGATCCCTACTCTCATATGTTGTCATGGATCCCTAACCCTACAATAGAAAGGCCAAGGCTACTATCTCACTCTCATCTTCCCAACACAAAAAGGAAGGTAGAGAATGATACTCTCTCTTTATGGACCCTCACTTGTGTTCAGGGTTTGATTTCTTTTGGTGGGGTTTAAACAGATCCCTCATTCCCCTCCACAGACACCAAAGGTTCTGGTTCGAGCAGCAGGTCGCATGCACTCCACCTCCATCTTTCACCATGGATCCTACTCGACTCATTTGTAGCCTTGAGTTGGGTTTCAATTCTAGACTGCACAAATGATTTTCAATTACTCACACCCAACTATCACCACATCTTGGTTTGATGCTTTGGGGAGTCAATGAGGATGATTTTCTCTTACTCAAATTCCAATAATTAGTACATGAAATTGTTGGCTCGAGGAAGAGCCAAGTAATAGTGGTGGGGGCCTATTGGCACCCAAAATTTTGGGTTCATTTTGTATGTGCGAACAAATGAAGTTGTGACTGCTCATTCCAATTTTTATCTGTATTCCTTCCAAGTGTTGTACGTGCTCATTCCAAGTTTTGCACACACCCAAGTGAAAAGCACAAAGAAGGGAAATAAGTGCATGTTGGTTCTAGTTTTTATGTGCGTTGGAAATCAATAAAATGCATGATGTAATCAAGAAAGGAATCATCGATAAATCATCTTGGATGATTACTTTCAGTATCACAAGGGATCATGTAGTTGACAAAAGATGAGATGGCAAGGAGGTTAAGATTACCCTGATTCCAAAAGGATACGTGGAATACAGGTAGGGGGCATAAGCATGCGAGGAAGTTTGTCAGAAGAATGAGTGGAGCAGAGCAGAAAGAGACAAAAATCTTGAGCAAAGAAAGATATAAAAGGAAGCAACGATATCAAAAATATATTTAGCTAGATGGTTGATGGTTAGATGAGATCCGTTGAGTCACTGGTATTGAGCTCACTCTAAGCCTTTTGTAATACTATAATTCTTCTTAATATAATTATGAGTCTGTCATATGTATGAAGTCTTGAGATAATGTGCAATGTGTTGTATTTCTGGGAAATTATTTAAAAGAAGATATGAATCTTTGTTGATGCCTAATACAATCTATTTAATGTATAATGTGTGTGATGGACTTGAAGGAATAATAAAGTTGTAACAATTTTGATCTACTATGTGTTTATCACATGTTATTTGAATATGCGTGTGTATTGTTTTACTTCTTATTCCTAGTAAGTTTTCAGATATGAGTTGCATAGATGCCAACCCGAATGGGTCATTTTGCACATTTTTTCGAAGGAAAAAAGGGGGTGGTGCACTTCAGACTCAGTTCTGAAACTTTCTGCTCAAAACTTGAATATTTGTTTAGGTACTTAACAACTTTGGAAAGTGTCTCAATTTGGTTAATAATTCCATGGTCTGATTTAAATTGGTTTACGTATTAAATCAAAATACCAGCCTTAGTTGATGCATAATTCTATGGTGTGATTTAAATTGGTTTACACTTTAAATTGAAGTTAGACAATGCATTATTCCATAGTGTAATTTAAATTGGTTTACATATTAAACTATAATATTATCCAATGCATAATGTTATAGCCAATGCATAATTCCATGGTGTGATTTAAATTTGTTTACATATTAAATCGAAATGTTATCCAATGCATATTTCCATGGTGTGATTTAAATTGGTTTACATATTAAATCTAAATGTTAGCCAATGCATAAATTTGATCTTTAGAGCCTAGAGCCAATTTTCATAACTTGATTTGGAAACGATTCAGTTTATTGAATTTTCGTTGTGTCATGGCCATAGTACTTGCGACGAACCATGGTTTCATCATACGTTTGAAAAAAATCTCTACCAACGCATGATAGACGAAAAATTCCTCCATATAATCGACAAACTTTCATCGCAACTCTAGTTCTTTTCCATCACAAGTTAGTCATAAGAATGACCAGGATATGACGAATGTGGACCACAAACGACCAATTTTCATAACCATTGTCATTGTATGTTTGTTGTATGAGGGATCAATCTCCATTTCCATTTCATCAGATTAATGACCCATGTGCAATGAACTTGGAGAACAATCAAACACTATCCAAAGTTATTGTCGTCATAGGTTTGTCATATGAGCGACTACGCTTCGTCGCCAGATCGTTGGAAGAATGAATAGTGTATGACAAAATTGGAGAACAATCGACCATAGTTCATAGTCATTATTGTCGTACGTCCATCGTAAGATTGACTATTCTTCATCATAGATTTTTTGTAGGCTCGTCGTACGCTAAAGTAACAACCGACGTAATTTCACCCAGGTTTGTCACAAGAGAAAAAAGGTACCGACGTACTTGTTGTATTGCCAACAAATTTATCGTCCTACTATCGAAAAACACCTAGTTGTATGATAAATGAAATCCTAGAAGTTTTTCAACGTTCCACCATGATTTTTATCAATTGAAAAAAAATTAATACTCTCGATGTCATATGGCCGAATTTTCCTCACTACTCTCGGTGTCAAATGGTCTCTCATGCGCAACTAGTATGAAGGTAATAGGTTGTTGGTTAAGTTTTATTATGGCATTGATCAACAAGAATTCAGTATTGATCATGTTGTAGTATCACGATATGTTGCAACAACTGGATTTCTAAAATAACATGTGGCGACTTCTCCTTAAAAGTTACAAAATGAAATAGTTTTTTATTTTATTTTTTATGTTCTTATAGGTTTGAAAGTTTCTCTTCTTTCTATATATTATATATAATATGAAGGTAATAGATTGTTGGTTAAGTTTTCTTATGGTTTTATATATTATATATAATATATAATATATAAAACCATAAGAAAACTTAACCAACAATCTATTACCTTCATACTAGATGCGTGTGAGAGACCATTTGACGTTGAGAGTAGTGAGGAAAATTCGACCATTTGACATTGAGAGTAGCGAGGAAAATTTGACCATATGACATCGAGAGTATTAATTTATTTTGTAATTAATGAAAATCACATTGGAACATTGAAAAACTTATAGGAGTTCATTGATCGTATGACTAGGTGTTCATCGATAGTAGGACTAGAAATTTGTTGGCAATACAACAAGTTTGTCGGTACCTTGTCGCTCTTGTGACAAACCTGGGTGAAATTACTTTGGTTATTATTTTAGCATGCAATGGGCCTACTACAAATCTATGATGAAGAATAGTCGATATTATGATGGACATATGACGACAATGACTATGAACTGTGGTCGAGTTTTCTCCAAGTTCGTCGTACGTTAGTCATTCTTCGAATGATCCGGGGATGAAGCATAATCATTCTATCCGTTTATCTTTCTCTCTCACTAAACGTCTAATGGTCTCGCGCCTTCTATATAAACTAAACTCAACACTCTTTTTTGATCATATCAACTTCTGTTGTCCCTGATGATGGGTTGAGTTTCCACCCGAAATGTTGGACATTTCAAAAACCCTCACACAGTTATATGCAGGAACATATATTGCCACTATGATGAGTTGTGGAAACTTACACTCTCAATATATATATATA
>ML790442.1:167267-214904 GCA_009831015.1 Picea engelmannii | reverse complement strand
GACACGTTGCATAGCAAGGCCACATGGACTGGAGCTTGGCTTGGCCATAAATAAGGCCAGCCAGCTCCCATCCCCTCACCATTAAGGATGGGAGAAATCCCCAACAACCAACCTCATGCCATGGGACTTCTCCCTCGCGTGAGTCATCCAGATTCATAGAAAGTTAAGGAGGGAGTTTTAATGGAGGAGCCTGTCTCGTCCATCCTCCCGGATATCAACAAGATTTTCTATGGCCTCACTCATTTAGATCTTGGCCCGCACTAGCCAGGCTACATTGAGCTCTGGTGCAATTACAAGAACACCACCGTCATTTTGGACATAGAATTTCACAGCCCTATGCCGAGAGAAAGAGGGAAGACACGTCATGGCTTCGCCTGGTATACCTTTGTTGCATGTCATAAGAGACAACAATGGCTTGAACGCACGCTATCTATGGATCGAACGCAACTCGTACACAAGGAAATAATACTCAAGAAACCTCCCATGGAATATGTGGAGGAGGTATTTTTAGAAGATCCATAGGATCCTCCGGAACATCTCCTATTTACTGTACCTGATAATTGGTAGCCTCCAAGCAGCCTCCTAGGCGAGAACACAATGGATGCCACTGGGGAGTAGCAAGACTGACACAGAGGGGAAGCCTAGATGGAGGAGTTTCCCACTTGCTACATCAAATAGGAGATTCTGGAGGCGCTGGATTCTCAGGAGGCTGAACCTGCAGCCAAACACATATCGGTCATTGACAACGAAAGTGATAAGGAGGAACAGGAAGGGTCACAGGGTCTGGAAGCATACATGGAACAACAGAGCGAGGAAGCGACAGGCAAGGCCGAGGATACCATATCGGGTGGTAAGTCGAGGGAGGGTGGCATGGCCCCTGCGCCACCTCCCATATCCACCATGCATGAATCGTGGCGTGTCCAACCACCATTCTTCCACCCAGATCACTTGGATTTGATGTTCGACTTGAGGAGCCAGGTGGCGGACCAAGTCCACTGTATCATCCCCATCATTCAGCACATCGATATGTTATACGATGCCTACTCCAATGCACCAGCAGGGAAGATATGCCCAACATGTGCACAACCTTTCATGTTTCCAGATAGGGCGGGAACGCGGGAAGAAGATGTCAACATGGACATCTCAGAGGCCACCGGGTAACTGCTTTTGGTCATGTTTATGGTTAGAATTATAGTTTTAGTTAGAGCTATGGATCTAGAATTGTTATCATGTAAACATGTTTTATTTTCCATACCTCTGGTTCATTTTCATACTCTGGGCTGCCATCTTCCTTGGTTTCCTACGAGCAGGACAGATGGTGGACCCCCCTTTTTTGACATGGATTCCATAGGCTGTCAGTTGTTTCGGTTTTCGTTAATTCGACGACACGGCTGGTAACCCAAGCACATCTGTATATTTTGGTAGCTAATATAATAGGATATACCTCTCTTTTTTACTTATATATATATATATATATATATTATAAATAAAAATAAAAATAATAATAATAAATAAATTAAAAAGTGTTGCATGGCAGTGTAGTCCCTGTCGAGTTGAATTGGGAATAAATGCACAGGGATGGGAAAAAAGTAGAGGAGGAAGATGGAAACTGTAGTGGAGATGTGGCAAGCAACATGAAGAACATGTGGTATCCATGCAACAAATGACACATGTCCTCTAGAGTCCCATTTATTTTTCTAAACTATATAATCCATTTTTCTATGTTCAATATTTCCATTCTTTCCTAGACCATCTGGCATGTATGTCTCTATATGTGCCAGGACAAAAAAAATTATATTCATAGCAGGAGAAAAAGATAATTCAAATTAAAGAAACACAATTTCTTGACATTCAACATAGTTGAAGATAAAATTTATGAGCACATAAATATAAAAAGAGATAAAAAATAGTTTTATTTGAAATATATCAAAAAATAATATTGTCTGTTACATATTCCTGGAAATTTAAATGCGTTTTTCATATAGACTGGGATTGGGGCTCCCGTGGAACATAAGAGAAATATGTACAAGAAATAGGACTGTGGAAAGAAGAAGTGGGCGATGGTAGAGTGTAATACCTGAAAATAAGAAATCGAAAGGTATCAGTCTTTGGCTAGACATTTCTATTTAAAAAGGTGGAATAACTAGATTGATAAACAAAGCAGTATGTGATCAGTATAGACTTACAGTGATGGTACATATCACCCATTTTTCTATTTGCTTGTTGATGCCTTTTTATTGCTATCGTTGATGGCTACTAGAATCGTGCCAACTGCCTGTTTCCTTTCGTCGACGACCTGATTCAATTCCCTTTTGACGAATTCTTCAATGTAGCTTCTCCAGGGGGTGATGTTGATATCATTCCGGATTTTTATGTTGAAAAGTTCCTTTTCTATTTCCCTTAGATCGATAGAAAGATTATGCAGAGCCTGATAAATTTCTTCATTCTGTACCGAATAGTCGACTAGCTAGTTGTCGACGTCATCTTCACCATATTCATGGATGTTGTAAAACTTTTCTAAAGACAACACCTTAAAAATATCAACTTGTTTATCGAAGGCTTTCTTAGTTAAGGGCAAGGAGTTGACGATTAAGTTGGGGTCTTGGACCTCGTTGGTCCTTCCAGCTAAGTCTATTTTGGTCAGCTTTGTGAATAATTTTTCTTTCTTTGATATGGCTTGTTCACATGACTGGACAATGAGATGTAGGTTCTTCACTTTCTCTTTCCATCATGCATTTAATTGAGTGATCTGGTTTTTTTTTGGGAGATCTTGTTGTCTTCTTCTCATTTCTATCATGTTGTTGACATGGTTTCCAAAAGGAATGACTGTGTCTAAATAGAAACATTCTTCATTTTTTAAATCCACCTGCAAATGTTCGAGCAAAGTATGTGCCCTCATTCCAAGGGAAGCCATAGTTTGTGATGTTTCCCATGCCTCAGCAATCAGTTCCATTTTTTTCTTGATATGATTCTCCACATATCCTGTACACGATGTGAGGAGGCTGGAGGATCCTTTTAACTTAGTTGTAGGGGTGGCATACATGGCTATTTCTAAAGGAATGGCAAGAAATGGAATAAGAATCAAACATTCCTCCAATTTTTTGACTCGATCCTTCAGTCTGACATTCTCAACATCAATGCGTCCAATGGAATCATCAAGATCATATTTGTTTTCTCTTTGAAGTCTAGAGATTTGGGATGGATGCATGTTCACAAGGTTAACCTCTGAACAAGATTTTCCTTTCTCATTTTTTACATCTCTCTTTTCAATAATTAATTTTTTAGACTCGCTGTAAAAAAAAATGCTCTGGAACATGAAGGATTCATCTTCGTAAAAAATTTTTCTATTAGCTATATCCATTGGATGACTATTATGGATCGCATCTCTGAGCTGATCAAGGTTGTAGAACACGCTATCCAGATCAGGCTCAAGTTCCATGTTCTCACTCTCAATTTCGGGCTCTTCCGCCTGTCCTACAATTTTTTTTCTCTTCTTCTCCAAGAGAAGCTTGTGAGAACTATAAATTTTAGGTTGAGGAGGGTCGTTATCTCCTCCTCTGTTTGAACAATTCTGAGTTGCTAATTTCTTGTTGCAGTGGGCCGTTGGATTGGTGCTTTGGGATGTCGTACTTTTGGGAGTGCTATCCGCTGATTGAACACTCTTCTCACTGGGTCCTTTTCCCTATTGCTTGTACAATTTAGTGGTGCTTTGCAATGTGTCTTTGTTGGCAGCATCAGAAGTAGGAGTGTTGTCACTAGTGTCTCTGTTTTCACTCAGGTGTTTCTTGAAAAAATAATTTCTGAGGCCAAGTGCAAGTAAATGTTCTAAAATATTTTTATTAGGGTCGAACCCTCTTAGGATTTAAACATATCTTAGGTCCAAGTTGTTGAGATGGGTTGTGAATTTGTCAATTTTGTTGGCGTTCCTCAACACGCTGTCCTCGACTTTCCAAGGCAGAGGAATGAACTATTTTTTTCTCTTCTCATGGAATAGATGCAACCAATAGTTGTATTGCCTTGCTATTTCTATAACAAACATTATGTCTGTAATGTGACATGGAAGGAGATCAATTTTTTCCTTGGAGCCAAAAATCCTTATGATGGTGTAATTATCCATTTGTTCAAGTGCCCCCTTCCTGTCCAAAAATCTAGTTCCCTGGTCAGATATGTGGGGAGAATCTTATCCTAACAATAAAACTTTGAAAACATAGACAAAGTCATTAAAAACCTCATAAAAATAGTGGGAGGCCTTGTGCTTCCACAAGGCCTGGTACCAGAAGGTTACTGGGTCGAATTCCTAGTTTACCTTCTTGGACAGAGACAATTTTGGAAACTGACAGTAATGCGCTATCGCAAAAACCAAGTAGGATGACATATAAAATTTCTTCTCCTTTTTGAAACTTGACATTTGGGAACAAATTTCATGGGAAATTAGCTTCCTCCAATAAAAAATGGCTTGTTCCTTGACTGTGAATACAAAATATAAAGAACAATGTAGGAAATACTTGTTGTGGATTCCCGTCTCATTATTCTTGTAAATAACCAAGCAATTTCCCGGAATGTATTTCTAAATGAACTAACCTCCAAGCTTGTGATATCTTCAGTAACTTCCATCAGGTCTTCTGGGAACTCGGGAAAGAGATGCAACCCATTATTATTCTTTCTTAGGAACTTCTTGGAGTCTTCTCCTTGGAACATCAATGTTGGCTCCGACAATCTTAACATCTGTTGGAAGACCTAAGGTGACAAAGAAACAGAAGAGTGGTCCCGCAGTGGAATAATTCTTTGGCATGAAATATATTTATCGATGCACCAAGAGACCATCTCCTTACAGTAAAAAACTTCAGGGACACAACCTGCACGAGAAATCCCATAGGTCCAAATTGTTTTGTTCTGGGCGGAAGGGGATGAGTAGTAAGAATATGCCTTGGACCACTGGAACTTATGGTCCTCGCACTCGAAGATGTTCACTGTATCTCCATGGAACGAATTTCAAGCTAGTGCCATAAGTTTATTAGAATGCCCATTTGCTCCATACGATGGTTAAATCAACCATTGGAGGGGATAATATAACCCTCCGCAAATGTTGGTTGAATGCTTGTGAATGGGAAAGCTCCTTAAGAATTTCGCTCATTAATGACAATCTCTATTGGTGGTGCATGATGAGTTGTTAGAAGTAAATATTACTTATTGCATAATTAGAAGTGCGAAGGTGGTGGGTATGATGAAGAGCAATTAAGGATTGGAGGTTTCGTGAACGCGCCAACCCGACGACGTGTGAACGACATTCCATGATTTTGAAATTAACACTTGGAAGGGATAATATAACCCTCCACAAATCTTGGTTTAATGTGTACTAATGGGAGATCTCCTCTAGCCTTTCGCTCATCAATGACAATCTATACGGTTCCTGCATGATGAGTTGTTAGCATTAAATCTTACTAACTACATATTTAGAATTAAGACCTTATCTCTCTCTCTCTCTCTCTCTCTCTCTCTCTCTCTCTCTCTCTATATATATATATATATATTAATGTTTTTATAAACAATTTTTTATTATAAACAAGTGAGAAGATGACGGGGACGAGGAAGAGCAAGTAAGGAATGGCCAATTATGAAAAGAGGTCGGACAGGTTTCAACAAGGGGTTACAGGGGATTCTGATGAGAGGTGAGGGCCCGACGATCAAATTGTATGTCTCATAAATTTTGACTACAAAAGGTGTAAAAAGGAAAAGTGCATGATGGGGAAGTCTAGCGGACGATTTGTATATTTGCGGAATTCTGGGTATTGTTTGTAGGTCGTGGAACAATGGAAGGGAAATCTTGAGCCCGCCTATCCAGGAACCCGTAATCGAAAATGTGGCTAAGTATGGATTAGGGAAATGGTTGGCCAGACTCGTTTTTCGCTAATATATTGAAATTTGTAATAGATATCCCATTACCTAGCAAGATCTTTTCTGCATGTATATCGCGGAATTCCGGGTGTTGTTTGTAGGTCGTAGAACAATGAAAGGGAGATATTGAACCCTCCTGTTCGGGAACCCGCAAGCTAAAAATTCAGTAAGTATGGAATAGGGAAATGGTCGGTGGAATTCATTTTTGCTAATATATTGATATTTGTAATAGATATCCCATTACCTAGCAGGATATTTTCTGCATGTTTTTGGACAAGTTGTGTAGGAACAATTATTATGATGGTCTCCTCGAGGCATGGTGAGATGTTACCATTAAACCTTAGTTATTGCATACTTGGAAAGAAATGTGAAGGGTGCGAGCACATGAAACAATGATTAGGAATTAGATATTTCGTGAACCCACCAACCCGACGATCCGAAAAAGAGATTCAAACAAATGGTGAAGTATGGAAAGTGAACGAACGGGCTTCAAAATGGGGTGACAATAATTCCATAGGAGACGTGAGGACCCAATGGTCAAATTGTATGTCTAGAAACTTTTGAGTGAAAAAAGTGTACCACGGAGGAGGGGATGATAGGAAAAATATGTAACATGAAAGAGGGTATGATGTGAGAGTCTGGTTGTAAATTTTTATATCATGGAAGTCAGGGTGTTGTTTGCAGGTCATAGAACAATGGGAGTGCAATCTAGAGCCCACCTACCTGGGAATCCATGGTCGGAGAAGTGGCTAGGTATGGAATGGGAAAATGGTCATTCAAAGTCATGATAGAAAAGCATGAGTGAAAATGTGAACCCGTGAGTCCACCAACCCACACAGCTAGACATTTTGGAAAAATGACTAAGTAATGAGAAAGAGAAAGTACATGGGAAAGAGAAACGAGAATTTGGTTAAGTATAGAAGATGGAAGAGAAGGGATAATATATTCACATCTGCAATAGATATCCCATTTCCTAGCAAGATCTTTTCTGCATGTTTATGAAGAAATTGTATACTTATTGCATATACTTGGAAAGAAGTGCGAAGGTGGAAGGCATAGGAAACAAAGACTAGGAATTGGAAATTTCCTAAACCTGCCAACCCGACAATCTGCGAAAGAGATTGCAAGAAATGGCCAAGTGTGGAAAGCAGTCGGAAGGGATTAAAAATAGGGTGACAAGGGTTCCCGAGGAGACGTGAGGCCCCGACGGTCAAATTGTATGTATCGAAACTTTTGAGTGCAAACTGTGTAACACAGAATATGGGTTGATGTAGGAGTTTGGAAGTCAATTTGTATATCGTGAAATTTGGGGGGTTGTTTGTAGGTCAAGGAACACTGGAAGTGCAGTCCGCCTATCTGGGAACCTGCAAGTGAAAAGTCAGGTAAGTATGGAATTGGATGTTGTGAAAGAGATTCCAAGAAATGGAGAAATATGGAAAGCAAATGCACAGGCTCCAAAATGGGGTGACAATAGTTCCCCAGGAGACGTGAGGACCCGAAGGTCAAATTGCAGATCTTGAAACTTTTGAGTGAAACTGTGTATCATGGAAGAGGGCATGATGTGAGATTTCAGCAGTAAATTTGTATATCACGGAGGTCCGGGTGTTGTTTTCAGGTCACGAAACAATGGAAGTGCAATCTAGAGCCTGCCTGCCTGGGAATCTGCGATCTAAAAAGTGGCTAGGCATGGAATGGGTAGAGGTCGGTCGGAGTCACGATTCCTCCAACACACGCAATGAGACATTTTCAGAAAAATGACTAAGTAACTAGAAAGAGAAAGTAGAGGGGAAAAAGAAATGAGAATTTGGTTAAGTATAGAAGAGGGAAAAGAAGGGCCAATGTATTCAAATCTGTAATAGATATTCCATTTCCTGGAAATATATTTTTTGTATGTTTCTCGAGAAGTTGTATACTCATTGCATATACTTGGAAAGAAGTATGAAGGTGGCGAGCATAGGAAACAATGACTAGAAATTGGAAATTTCCTGAACCCGCCAACCCGACGATCCACGAAAGATATTTCAAGAAATGGCCAAGTGTGGAAAGCGGTTGGACGGGCTTCAAAATAGGGTGACAAGGGTTCTTGAGGAGACATGATTCCCTGATGGTCAAATTGTAAGTATCAGAACATTTTAGTGAAAAATGTGTAACATAGAAGAGTAGATGATGTGGGAGTTTGAAAGTAAGTTTGCATATCACAGAAGTTGGAGTGTTGTTTGCAGGTCACAGTTTAGAAACCGCCTGGGCGGAAACCCATGATTGAAAAATTAGCTAGGTATGGAAAGGGGTAGTGCTCGGTCGGAATCGTGATATAAAATCATGAATAAAAATGTGAACGCGTGAATCCACCAACCCATGCAGCAAGACATTTTTGGAAAACGACTAAGTAACCAGAAAGAGAAACTACATGGGATAAAAGAGTGTGAAAATAGAAAGCGGGAGGGAAATTTTCATAAGCGGAAATTGGTCTCAAACAAGCCCCATTGTTGCAAAACCATCATTTTCTAGTCCAATATTTTATCCACTTATTCATTTTCTATTATGCTTGTACCATTAAAAAGGGTGTGAGAAAATGTTTTATTGAAGATTAGTTTTTATTGCAACTTGTGGGAGTAATTGTGTTCTTGAAACATTCTTCCATGACTTTAACATATTAACTTAAGTATTAAGCTTCTTGCATGATGGGTTGTTAGCATTAAAGCGTAATAATTGCATGTCTAGAAACAACAATGATGAGCTTGAATTTTAATATTGTAGTTGATTTCATAGTCCCATTTGACTACAACCACCATATATAAGTTTTTTATTTTTTATTTATTTTTATTCATGAACAAGAAATTTGGTAATTTCATTAATAAAGTAAAAGGTGCTCAAATAGAGGCCAGGGGATGGACGAATAATAAAATGTCACCTTTCGGAGTAAAGGAATCAAGGAAGTGAAAGGGAAATAAGAAATCATTTCGTTAGCAAGGCTAAGATGAAAATGGAATTTCTAGGGCGGGGCCCGGATTGCTGCATTGTGATTTGGTCTTGCTATGTTCTATATGCATTACGAATAGAATTGAATGCTGGTTTGAAACTGTTTGAAATTAATTTTTGTTTCCATAAAATCCTGATGGGATTGACATAATGCATTGTCATATAATTGTTAAATGCTCCATATTAGATCAAATTACTTGAGCCAATAAAATATTCAAGATCTATGATGCTATCGAACCATGCCAATGAGAAGAGGTGTTAAAGTCATCAAAGAAGAAACAACCAAGAATCCAAGGCAAATTTTTTAATAGTAAATCCATTAAAAAAAAATACTGGGCAATGTATATCTATCCATAGAAATTGGACCGATTTCTTTGCACCAAAACATTGAACATATTTGTCATAAACACAGGCACAAGATCTGCAACATGCAGGAGCCATCGAGATGCTCTTCAACATGCATACAAAAATGATTACCATGATTTTTTTAGGAAATCATTGTATTCTTGTCCTCGGGAGGTCAATGTTTGTTGCCCCAATCTCAATATCTTGCGGAAGACCCGAGGAGACAAAGAAACATGAGAGTGGTTCCACAGTGGAATAAATCCTTGGCTTGAAGAAGGTGAACAACACTCCTACTCCTGACGTTGGCATCGCTCCAATGTTGCACCCTAGCAAGAAAGTAACCCAAAATTTGTCAAACACAAGAGGACATAAGAACCCATCTTTGTGGTAAAATTTATAGTTCACACAAGATTCTCGTGAGGAAGAAGATGAAAAATGTTGCAGGGAAAACAACAGAGCTTGAAACTAAAAGTTAGGACACACGAAGAGACCACCTCCTCACAGTCGAATACTTCAAGGACACAACTTGCACGAGCAATTCCAGAGGCCCAAATTAGTCCATTCTAGGTGGAAGGAGATGAGTAGTAGGAATATTCCTTGCACCAGTGGGATTTTTGGTCCTCATCCCCTAAGATGTTAATTGTATATCTAGAGAACAAGAGAGTGGCCCTGTAATTAAATAATTTTTTGGCTTGAAATATATCTCTGGGAGCATCAATAGACCATTTCCTTATAGTGAAAGACTTCCTCCCAGAATGAACTAATTTGGACCTCTGGAATTCCTACTTTCGAGCTGCAAAGAGGCTATTGCATTTAGCGTCGGTTTCTTTTCCGAAGCCCCTTATTTTTGTCTTGTCAGGGCCGCCATTGTCGAGCCAAGAAGTGCCCCCTGTTATGGTTGATTTCAATTTGGGCGCAGGAGTGGGAAAAATGTTTGCATTGCCATCATCCATTGTCATATAATTGTCCATCAGATCATCTTCTCCCGGTTCAAAATCGATTGCATCAACCTCTATTCCAACCATCAATGCAAGAGGGCAGGCTTTCTGAGCAGGCGGGGTTGCCTTGTAATTCTTTGGCTTGAAATATATCTCTTGGTGCATCAAGGGACCATCTCCTTTTTTTCTCCTTGGTGAAGCTAGATGAGTAGTAAGAATATGCCCTGGAGTACTGGAACCTCTAGTCATCATGCCCGAAGGTGTTTACTGTATCTGGTCAAAACTGCTGTCAAACTGCTACCATAAGTTAATGGGAATTTCCGTTTGCTCCAGATGATGTTTGAAATGAAAAATCGTAAGGGATAATATAACCCTCCGCAAATCTTGGTTTAATGTGTATCAATGGAAGATCTCCTCGAGCCTTTCGTTGATCAATGAAAATCTCCACGGTTCATGCATAATGAGATGTTACCATTAAATCTTACTAATTGCATATTTAGAAAAAAGTGCAAAGGTGGCGCACGAAAGAGATTGCATCATGCTTGAAATGAATACCATGAAAGGATAACACAACTCTCCACAAATCTTGGTTTAATTCATATTAATGACAAATATTCTTCGGCCTTTCAGACATTAATGACAATATTAACGGTTCCTACACGATGACCTATTATCATTAAAGTTTAATAATTGCATATCTAGAAAGAAGTATGAAGCTGGTGGGGATGGTGAAGAGCGATAAAGAATTATACATTTCGTCCACCCACCAACACGCGAAAGAGATTCCAATAAATGGCCAAGTATGGAAAGTGGTCGAGCGGGCTTCAAAATAGGGTCACAAGATATAATCAGGAGATGTGAGGGGCCGATGGTCAAATTGTATGTCTCCAAACTTTTGACTGCAGAATGTGTGACATGGAATAGGGTACAATGACGAATTTCGACGATCAATTTGTATATCGTGGAATTTTGGGTGTTGTTTGTAGGTAGCAAAACAATGGAAGTGCAATGTTGAGCAAGCCTGGCCAGGAACCGATGATGGTAATAGTGGTAAAGTATGTAATGGGTAAGTGGTTTGTCTACTCGGAATAGGGAATATTGACGGGCTTTAAAACAGGGCCACAAGTTCTACTCAGGAGATGTGAGGGCCCGGTGGTCAAATTGTATGTATCCCAACTTTTGATTGCAAAATGTGTAACATGGAACAGGGGACAATGACATATTTGGATGGTAAATTTGTATATTGCGAAACTTCGGGTTCTGTAAAGAAAAGCATGATACATTCAGAAAAATGACACATTTGGAAAAATGACTAGGTAACCAGAAAGGGAAAGAAAACGAGAAAAAGAAAGGGGAATTTGGTTGCCAATTTGTAGATCGGGGAAGTCTGGGTGTTGTTTGCAGGTGGTGGAACAATGGAAATGCAATGTTGAACCCGCCTATCCGGGAACCTACAATCCAAAAGGTTTGTTGAATATGAAACGGGGAAGCGGTCGGTTAGAATCATGATATAAAAGTATAAGTGGAAATATGAAGACGTGAATCTGCCAACCCTCGCACCTAGACATTTTGCGAAAAAGGACTAAGTAACGAGAAAGGGAAAGCATAGGGAAAAAAGAAATGGGATGGCAATTTTAAGAAGTGGGAAATGGCGTAAGAAATCCCCATTGATGGTCTTAACAGTGACTATGAAGTGCATTAAACAGGTGAACAAGTTCTTCAATCAAGGAATAGATAAATCGAGCCATACTTATAGTTTCCAGGATGTGTTTGTATAAGAGAAGCATCGAAAACCCACAAGAAAATCAATTTTGGGATGTTTAAGTAAAGTTGTTGTACTATCAACTTCATTTCAAGTATAACAACACTGAAGTTGAATTTGAATTTTAATGTCCTGTCTTTGATATGATAGTTCCATTGGACTTCACATAGTATATATCCTTTTATTTCAAAATATTCTTGGAGATGAATTTTGCTAATTTCATCGATTAAGGAAAAGTGCTAAAACGAGCCACATACTACATTTGCATCAGAAAGATTATATTAAAAGGAAAAGCATGTCCTGGATATTCTTTAAGATCATAGAAAAAATGCCAAGATTATGAATGTATCATTAATTTTCCAAAACGAAGCATACAACCAAGATCCAAGCAAACACCAAATGTATTGAAAGTCAAGGCACAAGGCAACACATGAACACAGAAGGTGCCAAGTGATATCCCACAAGTTTCCATAGAGTAGTACGCATCGACCTATGAATCAAACAATTCGATATATATATATATATATATATATAACACATGTGGCATTGGTTTTCTCTTACATCTGGTATATGTTCCCATAAGAAAATAATTGGGGCCATGAGATATGAACAAAAGTATGCCAAACACAAGACAACAAAAAACTAGCGGAGCTTCGCCATTGTATCCTAGCTATATCCAAACCCCAAAATGGGGAACAAGAAACTTATCGATTACTATTTTACCATGAAGAAAGATCACTATGGACATTTTCTTCTGATAGTGTCATGTTCTATCACTGCCAATTTTAACAATGCCAAATTTCCAATATTATTGGAAATGCCTAATGGTTTTGCCCAGAGGAGAAAGCTATTTTGACGGTTCAAAGGATGGGCTGAGTTATTTAAAGTTGGATACTTTGTATAGGGTTTTTCCTCATGCTTCCCATTTCTGGACTGAACAATCTTATGCGCTTGTACATTAGCAATAAATGCACTTGCCTGTATGAATTCCAATGCCCGAATTCCCCAATCTCTATAGCAAGTTCTGAAGATCTCAAGCTCATGTTTGAATCGATGCTGAGCCATTTTTTTTCAATTAGGGCATCGAGAAAATGTAGATACCATACCATAACTGTATAGTTGGAGATCATCTTATTTTTTATTTGGGTACCCAAAAAATGCAGAAATCCTTCCATGGCTATATAGTTGGAAAACGTTTTTCCAATTTGGGCACCCAAAAAGGTGCAGACTCCTCCAACAAATTCACAGCCAACCACCATTTTTTTTCATTTGGACACCCCAAAAAATATGCAAAATTCTTACTGGGAGATGCAAAAAAACATGAAAATAACAACAACGATTTCATTTGTAGTTAGATTCTCCTTGTTGTTTCAAGTGGACAAAAAAAGACAAAATATCTGGAAAGAAAATTTTACAGCCATAGATGTAAACTCCGAAGAACTCGAGGTCCGACGCACATTCATCTGGTTATTATAGAAAAATTATAGACAAACATGAGATTTTTTCGTTTCCTGCCAAAGCTTGATGTGATTTTTTTTTTTTTTTTTTTTTTTTGTTTCAGCCAATATGCAATATTGCATTGTCCTCATTTAAGGTAAATTTGATATGTATCTGAAAGTCACATAGCATGTAGACATTGTTTGCCTTTTTCTATAGGTATGCTTCATATGGAAATTCTACTAACCCAGGAAGCACATATTGTAACAGAGGCTATCTAATTGTACAATGCACGATTGTGTTTCCCACGGTTCGGATGGCAACATTGAGGCAATGTCTATATATGTAAGGGAATTTTTTACTTCATCGCAAACAATCAATTGTATCATCATTTATGAAAGTAGAAGAAGAAGCATGAGAGTTTCATTTGGCACATACAGGCTCGAAGGGGGTCGAGTACGCATTCGCTGCAACCAAAGCACCCTCAACCTAGGCACATGAGTGTAATAGTTAATATATTGAACAATATAATATACAACTACACAACAAAAAAAAGAAAAACTACAGAAAATTGATGAAGGCAATTTGTATGAGCAAAGTGAGGATGAAATTGTAGATTTATACACACAACATTTGTAGAGCTAGTTAGTTTCTTGAGATCGTGTATTATGTTTGTTCGCAATTATGTTACAAATGTTGCTTGCGTTGTGCGAAAGATCCTTTCTTTAACATGTCTTTTCTTTGTTATATTTTTTAAGAGAATAAGTGGAAATTTACTTTTATGAAATTGTTGTTCCATTGAGGAAAAAAAATTTGAATAGGTGTCGAACAATTGCAGCTGCAACATGGAATAATGCAATAGTTGTGTAACATAACCGAGATACATGGACATGTGAAAGTGAAGGACAAAACTGGATATGGAGAACGGTATCATTGCCTTGTCATTGTTTGACTCTCCATATTTTATATGGAGAATGTGTTGTGAGCCAAGTTTTCTCGCGAGTGTGACAGCTACACCAATGGTTCTGATTGGGTAAGTGTCATTGCTCTGTGCAAGTTGGTTGATAGTTGTGTCCGGGAATAAATGATAATCTGAAAAAATAGTGGGAATTTTTTCCACAATACTTGTTTCTTTGAGCGATATAATCCGATCATAATCACCATGGTCATATACTGTTCTGGGCAATATATTAAAATTTGTAATGGATATCCCATTACCTGGCAATATCTTTTCTGCTTGTTTCTGGACAAGTTGTGTGGGAATAGTCAGTGTGACTGTCATCAGGGCCTTGTTGTCTGTCATGTCATCATGCATAATGGATCTAATTTTTTTTGCCTTATCCAAGTAGGTGCTATAGATGACCATTATGTCCCCGACAAACACTTGTCCAGTTCGACGGTTGTTCAAGCCCTCCATTGATAGTATTTTGGGTGTTATAAGTTTATACCTGGTGATATTTTTTGAACAGGAAAAGTAATGTGAATGGTAGTCTGTATTATTTTTTTGTTTTCTTTTTTCCTGGCATAAATGTACAAGTAGACGCACAACTTGGATGAAGTATGGAGCTAGAGTTTTTCAACCAAACCTCTTAGTTTGCAGAACTTGCACTATGTTCGGCAACTCACTTGTGCTTGTTGATACTTCTTTTGAACTACAAAGTATGTGTTGCAGATGAAATCAACATATTCAGCATGGCATAGATGAATAAATAGTTGAGGATATTTGTTTGGTAAACATATGAGGAGCAAAATGTATGCATATTTACCTTTGGCCTTGTGGCTCTGTTGATGTTTGCGATGATTGACTGCTCATGGCCATGTCACTAATCCAACTTTTTCTGATGAAAGCATGTATAGATGAACATCCAAAGGAATAAATAAGCATATGCATTGTATATTGTCCATAATTGTTTGGAATGTCACATACAGGGTTGAAGGAGATGGAATACAAAATAGGGTGTCAAGGGATACTCAGGAAACATGAGAATTCGATGGTCAAATTATATGCCTTAGATTGTTTGACTGCAAAAATGTCTAATAGGAAATAGGGCATGATGGGGGGGTGTGACGACCACTCTGTATATCACGGAACCTCTGAATCTAGAGGTTCAATCTTGAACCCACCAGCCTGGGAACCTTTGATCGAAAAAGTGGCTAAGTATGGAATGAGGTAGAAGCATGAGTATAGATGTGAACCCATGAGTCCGCCAACCTGCACACCTAGACATTTTCAGAAAGACAACTAAGCAAAGCAACCAGAAAGAAAAAGTATAGGAGAAAAGTTAAGTATAGAAGAGGGGAAAAAAAATGATAATAGAAAGTTGGAAAATTATAAATGGGGAGGGAAATTTTTGGAAGTGGGAAGTCTCAACAAAGGCCCATTGTTTCCAAATCATCATTTTCTAGTCCAATATTATATGCACCCACCCATTTTGTATGTTTGATTTACTAGCATAGTTGGTATACCTTTTCGAAGATTGTACCACAACCCCTTCTGTTGTGGCATATAAGAATTCATCTTCCTGTCCAACCAATATGTTTCTTTCAATGTAGCAACGCCAAACATACAGTGGACATGAAGGTAAGTTACCATGCATAAAGACATGTAAAAGAAAGAAACACAGTTCTATTTATTTCAATGTAGCAGCAAAGAGAATACAATTAACATGAGGATAAGTTACTATGTAGAAAGATACATAGTATCTACATACAATAAAATAGGTGCAAAGAAGTCGAACAAATACACAGACAATAAATGAAATACTAAACACTGGAATATGAAATAAGAGTAGAGGCATGCACCTTTGTAACTCCTCTACATTCATGACAAAGAGTCCATTGTCTTCTCCAGCCACTTTGTTTGTTTAAATGTAGTAATGTAGAAAAAATACAATGGACATGAAGGAAGTTGGTATGCATGAAGACATGTAAAAAAAATAAACAGAGTTCGATTTATTTCAATGTAGCTGCACATAAAATACAAAGGACATGGAGATAAGTTATTATGTAGGAAGGTACACAATATCTACATACAATAAATTTGGTGAACACATATACAGACAATAAATGAAATACAAAACAATTGAATATGAAATAGCAGTACAAGCATGTACCTTTGTATCTCATGTTCCACCGCTGTGGTAAAGACTCCTTCGTTTTCTCCAACTATTCTGTTTGTTTGAATGTGGGAATGCACAAAATACAATGAACATGAATGGAAGCTGGTATGCAGAGGAGAACAAGTAATATGTACATACACTAAATGAGAATCAACAAATAGAATAAAAGATAGTTAGAAACACAAACCTTTTCTTTTCTCCATCCATGGTTGTAAGTATATAAAAATTTTCTTGCTCAAAATATATTACAAGCCAAAAGATATTAAGAAATTGCATGGCCATAGCTGAATGATTTTGGTTTTCTACGACAAAGTATCCAGATATGCTTTGAGACATGGAAATATAATTTTGCAGTATCTTTGGTGTACATCTCATATTTAGAGTACAAGACAAATTGTATCATGGTCACACCACTCTGTGTATAGGATAAAGAGGTTGTATTGTGATATGGAAACATTTCACCATATATGGTTAATAAGTGTGTTTTGCACATGTTTTATCTTAACAAAAAGACAACGGACATTTTAATTGCACATGTAGTTGTCCAATCATTTGTTATGCCACTATTTTGTATCATGTCAACACTGAAGTATCCTAGAATGACAATGGTTTCGTCCAAATTTAAATGGTGTGGTGCATTTGAGAACACATTCATTATGCTAGCAATGTTGCACGCTAAACAAAATAGAAACTAAATACTACAATTTGCAATCCACATAACACCACTCTTGCTAGCACCATCTCAGTATCCTTTTCTTCTACAATAACATTTTAAAAAGACATGTAGGTATGGTCCAGAGCTAGGAAAAATAATTAGAGAAAAATCCAAGAGAAGGATAGGCGGGCACGGGACATGCGCCAGATCCCGACTTTGATAGACATGGAAAACGACAGAACCGTAGGTCCACTCGCGGGTGCAGAACCTGAACACCGCAAAGTGCAAAAAAAAAAAAAAACAGCTCCAACTACCGATGGAGGACCCCAACCCTGCAAAGCCGAAGTAAACAAAATAAAACAATAAGTAACAAACCAACGAGCAAGCACAAACATACCCAAATTCAGCCCCATGACCTCAAACTCGCAAACTTGAGCCAAACAACATAAGCAACAACCAATGGACCAACGAACCGACGAACAAGAAACAACCACTAAACCAGTAAACAACATATGTATCTCCAACTATTACCAAAATGAAGCCTAAGCACAGAAGGAACCAGAAACAGATGACGAGAATTCCAGTAGAAATAATCAAACATTCTTACTTGAAAAATGCAAATAGTGAACAACAAAGAACGAATAGAAAATGAAATTATGGCATCGAAACTTACTCTGAAACGATGAATGACAGAAGCACATGTCGAATTGTGGGTGCATCACCTGGACCTTGCAAATTAAAAAAAAATAGATCCAACTGCGAATGTAGGACCCCAACCCTACAAAGTTGAAGTAAACAAAAGAAAGCAACAAGCACCAAAAGGTCCAACCACAGGTGCAGGTCCCCAACCTTGCAAAGTTGAACCAAACAACAAGAAGAAGCAACCAACGAACCAACGAACAAGAAGCACCCACCGAACCAACAAACAATGTATGTATCTCATACGATGACCAAATTTCATTCCAAGCATAGAATAAGTATGAAACATACAATGGCTATGCAACTGGCAGTGGACACCAATATTGTCCAAATTCACTGCAACATTGTATGGAAAAATTCGAGGAAAAATGTACTCTAAGAAGCCTATTTAGGTAAACATTTAAGGCTTCCGGGTTGTTTAAGGGCCTCGGAGTATGCAAACATTTAAGTTGTCAGGCTTGTTTTAGGACCTCGTGCTATGTAAACATTTAAGTTGTTAGACATATTCAATCACCTCAAAAAAAGTGTCAATTCTCTAAACCTTCGGTATGTAAACACTTCAATACAAATAGAAATAATAATAAAAGGACATATTAATACAAACTCAACGAATTATCAATCTCTATAGTCCCTCTATGCCTTCAGCAGGGACTAATAATAAAAAAACATTAAAAAACAACGTCCATGGTCAGAACTTTTGGTATGTAAACATTTCAGTAAAAATGTAATACAAATTAAAAAAGAGCGTCTAAGCTCAAAACTTTGGATATCCAAACATTTACAACATTGGGAACAATGAAGATGGAAATAAGACTTCAAATATATTCTCCAATGAGACGATGACATATAAGTTATTTTTTTTATATATATAAAATAATGTTTTTACTTCTATAGTACGAACAATACATATGAACAATGCAGATGATGCGAAAATTTATACTCAAAGGACATATTAATATGAATTAAATGAATTATCGATCACTATAGTCCATCTACACCTTTGGAAGGGACTAATAACACTATAGGAATCAAATCTTATATAATTTTTCTACAACACAAATTTATTTGGCACCTTTCATGGATTGTGTGTTTATATTTGGTGATATACGATAAGCCTTGGTTTCAAATTTCAGTGGGAATTCGGTGGAACTGATGCCAACTCTGTCATGTGGCCACTCCTACTATACTTATGCCATTGTAGAAGCCTTGACCTCCTCTTTAGACCAAAAATCTATTGAGGAATATCAACTGGCTCCTTTTGAATTGGGGGGCTTGGGGGGATTCCTTTAACATTATATTTTCTTTGACTACAACATTGGTCAAGTCATTCCAAGGTTTCTACTCTGCTGTATTTTTTGGTTTCATTATGATTTGGGTGAGTATCCCTTGAAAAGAAGGAAATAATCATGTGTTATGTGTGATAGGAATCCCATTGCTTGCAAAACACCTCACCTCATCCTCATACAATTCATTCATTTCATGCTCAGGCTCATTCATTAGCTTCTCAGTAACTCGGTTTAGGAATATTATTATATATGCAACTGGGTCTATAACAAACAATACAATTAATTCATTTCATGCTCAGGGTCATTCATTAACTTCTCAACAACTAGGTTCAAGAATATTCTTATATATGCTACTAGGTCTATAAAAAACAATACAATTCATTCATTTCATGGTCAGGCTCATTCATTAACTTCTCAACAACTGGGTTCAAGAATATTCTTATATATGAAACTGGGTCTATAAAAAACAAAAAAGATGCGGAAATTGGTTCTTGTGCTATTCAGATACAGTGTTAGAAGCTTCATTAGCAAGGATGACAATGGGATCTCTATGGAAAATCCCCGTGCTTGTAGCGGTGGCGAACTTATTTTCAGACTTAGGTGTATTTTTTTATTCTGATGGCGAGTCTCGTTAGAGTCCATTGCAATATTCAAATCAAAATTTTGAAAGAGCAGATGTTGTTTTAATATGGGCTATAATTTGGAGAAAGCCCATAGTCTTTCAACATTCTGGTTGTGTGAAGGAAAGTAAAATTTTCCCTAGGGAGACACCAAGCTCTACATGAGTGAGTTTGACCATTGATTTTAAGGAAACATTAACCTTTTTCAAAGTTTTGAATAAGAGTTCTGAAATACCCATGATATATCTATATCTATATATATTGAGTGGAGAAGAGTCCAGTTTCAGCTTTCCTTAATCGACCTCTTAGGTTATTGAAATGATTTTAGTTCTTTTTTACAGGTGATGCCCTTAGTGCATTCAAGGAAAAAATAATATATCTTGAAAATACATTGCAAAACTGGGATCCTGATGTTGATACTTGTGCCTGGTTCCATGTCACTTGTGAGGTAGACATTGATAGGAAACAAGAAGAAATGAGGGAGCACATGGGTCTACCATGAGTAGGAAACTTAAGGTATACATAGTTAGGAAACAAAAATAAATTAGGGACCACATGGGATCTACCATGGGTAGGAAACTTGAGGTATACATCGTTAGAAAATGAGAAGAAATGAGGCAACATTGGAAACAAACAGGGAGATAGAAAGGAATTTTCTGTAAAAAAAAATAGGATCTTTTGCATGAAAAAAGAAGAAAACTTTCAAATAGTAATGCTTCATTGTTGCATAAATCAATAAACAAGTTATAAATTGATTCTATGTGCATAAATGATAGATGTGGCATACCCACACATTCAGTCAACGGGGGTATACAAAATAATTTTCATGTACAAAATATTTTCCATCCTTTTGCTTTGTCTTCTATTTTGTTGTTCTCGGCCTTTTGATATAGAAACTTGACATCCCAACCCCACAGATGCGCTTCCTCATTACCCAAAAAACAGTGAAATTTTGAGGTTTGGGTTTTAGCACAATTTAGATTGAACAAACATAACAAGACCATTATTGATGCAAGATATTGTTGCTATGCCCAATTGATTATGTTAGAGCAGTTTCAAAAGGAGTATTTGAGCATCATCCATGATAAAATGGACAAAACAAAGACTTCAATTCCAAGGCTATGTGTCAAATCAAAATATGTTGTAGGAACAAACCTAGGTTTGTAATTGACAGGTACGATAACACATGGGCACAAGACAAGAAGTTTTGGTAATTTATGCCTATCATTTGTACATATGGGATCACAATTCACCATTACATATCGTTTCACATGTGACCAGAATAATCGTGTTAAAAGAGTGTAAGATTATTTTCCTATGTCCGTGTAGCAGTCCAGAGAAACATTATTGGGCTGCCTTTTATTTTACATTGTTCCTAACTTTGTTATGTTTGCAGGGACTTGGGAAACACATATCTTTCTAGTAGTCTGGTGCCTGATCTTGGAACGCTTGAACATTTACAATATATGTAAGTCTGTTCTTTTCAATTTTTCATTTATTGGTTGTCCTTTAGATGTTCTTGTTAAGCTATGTTGGAATTTGGTGACAACGAATTCCCAAGAATAGTTTTTTAGATTATATTATTCCGAATTGGTTTTAACTAAATGAGACCAAGGATATGAGTGCATTCAATGAATTAGTTTCTTATGTAAATTGTTCTAAATTTTTGTATGCTCGTAGAGGATGAGAGAGATGTATGAGTGAAGTGTTGTAAATCTCCATGATCTGAATAATAAGACAACTGATACCTCTTCTTGGTGGACGTATCCCAACGTTTGGGTGAACCACGTGAAATCTCTGTGTTTTTAATCTGAGTGATTGTTGATTGTCATATGTGAATTGTGTTTTCTTCATTTGCAATTCTAACAATTGGTATGAGAGCTCAGGAGAGAGTTTTGGCTGTGGAAGAAAAGCGTTGTTGCGTGAATGTAAAGCATGGAAAGGTGACTGGTGCGCACAGACTGAGCAGGGTGAAGGAGCCCCATTGGTTTACATGAGCGTGTTGAGGCATGTGTGTTGAGGGGGCGCGATTTCATTTATTTGTGGGAGTGCTGATTTTTTGCATCAGTGTTGGGGTTCTTGCTGGAGGGGAGTGTCGATTTAGTAGTGGCTTTCATGAATTTTACGTCTTCAAAAATAGCGCTGCTCTAACTGCTGGATGGGAGCTCTGAAAATCCAATACAATATTTTCATGCTTTTAAAGGTATGAAAGGGAGCGCTGATCTCACACAATATTTGGAATTAAATATTGTATGCATAAAACAAGAGGTGGAGGAATTAAAAAGTGAATTTTAATTATCTCAAAAGTGAATTTTATTTTTAAAGCGTGAACAATTCTAACAATTGGTATCAAGTGGGTGGATGCTTTAAAAGGTGAATCCTTTTTAATAAAAGGTGAGGTTAGTAAACGAGTTTTTTATTAAGCCTTTTGGAGTTTATACCATTATTTCTCCACATTTTAAAGGGATTGGTTATTATAAGAAGTGGTTTTAGAATTTTTTATTCTGCCAATGAAGAAAACTCAGAGTGCTAAGTTTGAAATCGAGAATTTCAATGGAAAAAACAATTTCGAGATCTGGAAGGTTAAGATGCACGATTTTCTCATGCAACAAGGCGTGGTGAACGCGCTTTTGGGAAAATAAAATCAACCCATGACCATAACATACGGAGACTGGGATGAGATCAATGAGAGAGGACTGAGTGCCATATGTCTATGTTTGGTCGATGATGTTCTTTTCAACATTGTCACGGAGAAGACAAAAACCAGTTTATGGACGAAGCTGGAAAGCCTGTATATGATGAAATCCTTGACGAACATGATCTTCCTGAAAATACAATTGTACAGTTTGTGCATGAAGGAAGGTATGAACATAGCTAATCATTTAAATACTTTTAATACTCTTTTAGTCTATTTGACTAGCATGGGAGTGAAATTTGATTATGAAGACAAATAAATTACATTATTGTGTTATTTTTACCGCGTCATGGGATCACTTTGTTACCTCTATTAGTTTCAACACAACATAAAGTATTGAGTTTGATTTTATTGTTGGAGCACTATTGTTTGAGGAAACAAGAAAGAAAACCAATTCATAAACCTCTACATCCGAGGCGATGATGGTCAGAGGCAGGCCTAAAGAAAGAGGACGGGGTCAGAGGGATTTCTCTTGATCAAAGTCGAAGAGAAAAAAGAGAAAGATTAAGTGTTGGTTTTGTGGCAAATTGGGACACCTGAAGAAGGACTGTTGGAAGTGACAACAAGCCTCCAAAGACGACCCTCCAAAATAAGTGAAGGAAGCGAACGCAACTGAAACAGGTTCAGCAAGAGTTTCATGTATGATTGATGAAGTTTTATCAATTAGTATTGGTTCACGTCATGATAAACAATGGTTATTAGATTTTGGTGCTTCAAATCACATGTGTCTCCATAGACACTGGTTTATTACTTACCAGTCTATAGATGATGGAATAGTTTACATGGAAAATGATATCTCATGTAAATTTGTGGGAATTGGTAGCATTTGAATTAAGATGTTTGATGGAATTGTTAAAATACTAATTGATGTGAGACATGTACATGAGCTTAGGAAGAACCTAATTTATTTGGGAGTATTAGACACTGGAGGATATAAGAGTATTTTTCAAGGTGGATTTATGAAGGTCTACAAAGGAATCCTACTGGTTATGAAAGTGAATAAGGTTGGTAACCTATTTCTGTTAGAAGGAAGAACTAAGTCAGATCATGTGATAGAGGTATCTGAGAACGAAAATGATTCTATTCAACTGTGGCATCAACGGTTGGGCCATATGAGCGAAAAATGATTAAAGGTATTAACTGATCGCAAGTTACTTCCTAGTCTAAAGTCTTTAAAGTTATATTTCTGCAAACACTGTATTTATGGAAAACAAAATAGGTAGAAATTTAAAACCGGAAGACACACCAGTGAAGGAATCCTTGAGTATATCCATTCTGATGTTTGGGGACCATCCCCTACTATTTCATATGGAGGATCATCATATTTTGTAACTTTTATAGATGATTTCTCTAGGAAGGTTTGGGTCTATATGTTGAAAGGAAAGGCTAATGTATTTACTGTCTTCGAGCAGTTTAGAGATTTAGTAGAAAAGAGAACTAGTAGGTCCATCAAATGTTTAAGAACTGATAATGGTGGTGAATTTACATCAATGGAATTTGAGAACTATTTTAAGGATTTTGGTAGTGATAGGCATAAAACCACTGCCTATAATCCTCAACAAAATGGAGTTGTTGAACGCATGAACATGACTCTTCTAGAGAGAGCAAGGAGTATTCTTAGTAACACCAACTTGCAAAAGGAACTATGGGAAGAAGCAATAACTACAACTTGTTATCTGGTGAATCAATCACCATCAACAACAATAGAATGCAATATTCCTGAAGAGGTATGGAAAGGTCACCCTTGTAATTATTCTAATCTTAAAGTTTTTGGTTGTGAAGCCTATGTTGTAATTCAGAAACATCAACATTCTAAATTAGATCCAAAATAAAAAAGGCTTATCTTTGTTGGATATGGTGATGGTATTAAGGGGTACAGGTTGTGGGATCCTACTGCCCACAAGATCACTATTAACAGAGATGTAATATTTGATGAATCATCTCTCATCAAATCAGATGTAGATGTTCAAATGAAACAGGAAGAAGTACCTAAGTATCAACAGATTCAGTTTGAAACTAGTTCAAATACAGAAGAAAGTGAACATGAACAAGTTTCTAAAGATGTTCATGAAGAGTTTCCTGTAGAGGAAGACATGGTTGATGATAACAATTAACAGAATGTGGATGAGCCACAAACTTCCCTAAGGAGGTCTACGCGGGTCAGAGTTCCAACAAGAAGGTATGATGATTTTTTTTCATCAGTTTATTTAAGTACTAATGATGATGAACCTTCATGCTATCAGGAAGTTGTGGAGGGTTCTAACAGTGAAAAATGGAAAGAATCAATGAAGGATGAAATGCATGCTTTAGTGAAGAATGCTACATGGGACCTAGTAGAACTTCCAAGAGACAGGAAAACTGTAGGTTGCAAGTGGGTCTACAAGCTGAAGAAGGGTGTTGATGATAAGGTAGAAATGTACAAAGCAAGGTTGGTTGTGAAAGGATATTCTCAGAAATAAGGTATTGACTTTCATGATATTTTTTCACCAGTTGTTAAAATTGTTTCAATTCGAAGTGTGTTAGCATTGGTTGCATTACTTGATTTGGAGTTGGAGAATCTAGATGTTAAGACTTCTTTCTTACATGGATATTTGGATGAGGAGATTTACATGGAACAACCTAAAGGTTTCGTTTAGAATCACAACAAGAAATTTGTTTTCATTCTCAAGAAATCATTGTATGGTCTGAGGCAGTCGTCTAGACAATGGTACAAGAAATTTGACTCTTTCATGGTGAGCCATAATTATACAAGGAGTGAGTATGATCATTATGTCTACTTTAAGAAATTGAATAATGGCATATTCATTATCTTAGTATTGTATGTTGATGATATTCTTTTAGAAAGAAAAATCATAACTGAGATCAAAAGGTTAAAGGCTCAGATGGCTAGGACATTCGAGATGAAAGATCTAGGAGAAGCAAGGAAGATTTTGGGCATGGAGATATTCAGAGGCAGGAGGAATGGTAAGATTTGGTTGTCACAATAGAAGTATGTTGAGAAGATACTTTTTAGGTTTGGTATGAATGATGCGAAACTAGTTTCAGTCCCTTTGGCTTCCCATTTTAATATTTTTTCAAGTTTATGTCCTAGTACAAAAGAAGAAAAAAAAAATGTCTTGAATACCATATGATAATGCAGTAGGAAGTCTATGTAAATGTGTTGAACCTGCACAGAAATTTGGTGTAGCTTTTGCTTAGCAGTCCGTTGGCTCTGATACCATGTAAATGTGTTGACATGCATAGAATATATCTAGCTAAACAATGATACACACATTTGCAGAGAGAATTGGAAAAAAAATAAGGAGAGAAATAATGGAAATAATTTTCATTAACCGTTGTGAATAATTAATAATTTACACATGATATACTTTGTATAACTCAATGAGTTCGACTTGAGGTGAACCAAGTCGCCATAGTGGTGGTCTAGAGTGATCTGGACACACACCAACAGTTACAGGAGTGAACTGCCACCTATTCTAGTCTCTCAGGAAGTTACGGGAGTGAACTGCCACCTAGTTGAGTTAACTAGTCAACTAGTCTTCAGTTAACCGACTGAACAGAAAGTATTGAGGAGTTAACTCAAGGAATCAAGGCTAATGCACCACTCTAGTGATGATACCAAGGTAAGGTCGAATTAGCATGGTGATGATCCTAATGTTGCATGGTGATGATCCCAATGCAACATCTAAACTCAACTCAACTAGTCAAACTGAAGTGTGAACTGAAAGAGAATATTCTCCAGGTGGAATATTCTCTCCTAAAATATAAGAGACTGGATAATGACTAATAAACAAATAAAAACCTTAGGAAAAATAAATCCTAGGTGTGTATGAAGTAACTCCAATAGTCTAATGTATGTGATGGCTAGTACAAGGCCAGACATTTCACATGTAGTTGGGGTTGTCAACAGGTATATGGAAAATCCAGCTAAAGAGCACTGGGAAACAGTGAAATGGGTGCTTCAGTATTTGAGAGGCACAAGTGATTACTGTATCACTTATAAAATTTGTTGTGAATTAGTCTATGGATATGTTGATTCTGATTTTGTAGGTGATTTAGACAAGAGAAGGTCGAATTCAGGGTATCTCTTTACTCTTGCAGGTGGAGCTATTAGTTGGATGTCAAAGCTACAGAACATTGTTTCTTTATCTACTATGAAAGAAGAATACATAGTTGCTTCACATGCTTTCAAAGAGGCAGTTTGGTTGAAAGGTTTGTTTGGTGAGTTTGGAAGGATGCAAGGAAAAGTAAAGTTACATTGTGATAGTCAAAGTTCTATTTACTTGGCTAAGAATCCATCCTACCACAGTAAAACAAAACATATACCTATCAAGTACCATTTTGTAATACAGGTCATCGATGAACGTCAAGTCTCTCTTGAGAAAGTGCATACAAAAGAGAACTACACAGACATGTTCACAAAACTAGTACTTTTAGAGAAGCTACGATGGTGTTTGGCTTATCTTGGCTTGCATAAAAGGTGATGAACAAATAGGAAGGAGAAAGGTATCAGGTTAATTGTTGTCAAGGTGGATATTGTTGGAATTTGGTGATAACGAATTCCCAATAATAGTTTTTTAGATCCTATTATTATGAATTGGTTTTAACTAAATGACACCAATGATAGGAGCAGAGCGCATTCAATGAATTAGTTTCTTGTGTAAATTGTTATAAATTTGTGTATGCCCGTAGAGGCTGAGAGAGATGTATGAGTGAAGTGTTGTAAATCTCCATGATCTGAATAATAAGACAACTGAAGTGTTGTAAATCTCCATCATCTGAATAATAAGACAACCGATACCTCTGCTTGGTGGATGTAGCCCAATGTTTGGGTGAACCACGTGAAATCTCTGTGTTTTTCATCTGCGTGATTGTTGATTTTCATATGTGAATTGTGTTTTCCGCATTTGCAATTCTAAAAAGCAATGCATGCCTTTTATTTTGTTTACAATCAAGAATAGAAAATGAATCTTCTTCATCTTGCTTGTCATACTGCTTGACAAGTATTCATGTTCTTTAAGTCGAAAGAGAAAAATAACTTTAAAAAATTATGGTTCTAATTGAAATAAGAGGCTATTCAGTTGCATTGAATACGTATTTAATGTCCATTGATGACTTCTTGCTTCACATATGTACTATAGGGATCTTTACAAAAATGACATCACGGGAAACATTCTGAAGGAGCTTGGCAATATAAAGAATCTTATTAGCTTGGATTTGTATAACAATCAATTAACCGGTGAAATTCCTCGGTCACTGGGGAATTTGAAGTCTCTTCAGTTCCTGTAAGAATTGACATTTATAGTAACCACTTTAAATACAGTTTTATGTTCTGAAGTCCTCACAGATTTATATTAGAGTCCTACATTATAGTTCTCATTACCCTAAGGTTTGTTAATAATGCTTCATGGCAATTACATAATTGATTCATTCATTGAACAGTCGTCTTAACAACAATAAGTTGATTGGACAAGTTCCACAAGATATAAAATCACTTCCAAACCTTCAAGTTGCGTAAGTGTCAAGTTATTTGTTTATTGCTGGTTTTGTTTTGTGTCAAACTTGATAGGAGTTATAAGTAACACTGGTCCACAATTCTTAGTAGTTTCTCTTTCATTCATCTTATTTTTGCAGGGATTTTTCAGGAAATAACTTGAGTGGGCCCTAGTCCAACTTATGTTGTAGTTCAGTGCTTTCCTTTAAAGAAGTAAGAACTATTTTCCAAATTTGGCTAAATTAGGAGTACTCTGCTCTGACTTCCTACTAATTTGTATGATCTTGAAATTGGCTTCTTGGTTCTCATATGATATTGAAATTGAAATTGGCTTCTTGGTTTCCAATTGTCTGTGTATACTATTGATGAATTGTTTGTCTATATGTGACTCATGTCTCTCTCATTGTATGCATGTCCATGTATTTTGCAAAGGCATTACATGTGTGTGGGTTGTGTGGACAGTATGTTGATTCTTGTGTGTCTCCATTAATAAAAAATAGGAAATGGACTTTTGGAAATGGGAGCATATGGGCTCTACCATGGGTAGGAAACTTGAGGTAGACATCGTTTGGAAACAAGAAGAAATGAGGGAGCACATGTGTCCACCATGAGTTTTAAACTTAAGGTAGACATAGTAAGGAAACAAGAAGAAATGAGGGATCCCATAGGATCTACCATGGGTAGGAAACTTGAGGTATACATCGTTAGGAAACAAGAAGAAATGAGGCAACATTGGAAATAGAGAGGGAGATAGAAAGGAATTTTTTGTAAAAACAAATAGGATCTTTTGCATGAAAAAAGAATAAAACTTTCAAATAGTAATGCTTCATTGTCACATAAAGAAATAAACAAGTTATAAATTGATTCTCTATGCATAAATGATAGATGTGGCACACCTACACATTCATTCAATGGGGGTATACAAAATAATTTTCATGTACAAAATATTTTCCATCCCTTTGCTTTGTCTTCTATTTTGTTAGTATTGGCCTTTTGATATAGAACCTTGACATCCCAACCCCGCAAATTTGCTTCCTCGGTGCCCAAAAATAAGTGAAATTTTGAGGTTTGGATTTCAACACAATTTAGATTGAACAAACATAACAATACCATTATTGATGGAATATATTGTTGCTATTCCCAATTGATTATGTTAGAGAAGTTTCAAAAGGAGTATTTGAGAATTATCCATGATAAAATGGACAAAATAAAGACTTCAATTCCAAGGCTATGTGTCAAATCAAAATATGTTGTAGGAAAAAACCTAGGCTTGTAATTGATAGGTACAATAACACATGGGAACAAGACAATAAGTTTTGGTCATTTATCCCTATCATTTGTACATATGGGATCACAATTCACCATTACATCCCTTGCTAAGTACATGAGGGACTATTGGAAGCATACCAAATCGGAAAGCAAGGCGATTTTGGGAAAGAAGGCATGCACAAGGAAAGCGACAGCTGGAAGGAAGAACAACATGTGCGCATGAATGGAAGACCTAACGAAGGTAGGGTTAGGCTTTTGGTAATGTATTGTAATGGCTGAAGAGAAGGAAATGTATAAATATATATACTTAGGTATCATAAGAGGGGGATTCGACTGAATATTATGAAGACTAGTCGTTATTCTAGAGAGTCGAATTATATGTAATATTTTGTTGTATGACCTATTTTTGTAATATGTTGAGCTATAGAGGAAAAAAGAGGGTAGGTATTGAGGGTTAGATCATAGGCTGAGGATCCTGGTGCGATCTAGTCTGCCTCATAATATATCTTAACCCAGCTGAAGGGAATTGTAAAGCACGTGACACTGTAATGACATAACAATGATAATAAAAGAGCCAAGAGCCAAATATTTGTGGACGTAGCCCAAGAGGGGGTGAAACACGGTAAAATATGTGTTATGTGATTGAATGCATGTATTTCTTTATTGTCTCAATAGATATAAATGGGCAAATGAATGAGTCATTATATTTCTTGCATTAATCGTAAATAATGGTATACTGTGTTAATAAGTTATAGTAGCACTCCCTTTACATATTTATTAGATCTCTCACTCAATCCTAGGCTATAAACACATGAGTATTGAAGCCACCCATTAAGACTATCTTAGGTGAGACTGCACAGTGCATTCTGTGTGTGGCGTTACCTTCTAGTTTACCAGGAGGGCTGATAGTTTTAGAGGCTTTGTTGGAAACCCGAACAGACATGAACCCTGGGTCAATAAAATAATAAAGGAGATAAGATAGAGTGTAACCAACAAATGGTTCCATTGTCATTGGTAGGAACATAAAAGGATTGAGTAGATGAGATAAGTTAAAGGTATGTCGGAGGTAGATCAAGAAAATATTAGGGCAGAGAGAAATGAACCACTAGAAGGGGATGTTGAGACCGTGGAATCCCACAAAATTAGATATCTAAACTTGGATAAGAACCAAAGAGCTGGAGTTTGCACAAAAAGATAACATAAACTTTAGAATAAAACACCGCAAATATCTTGAGAAATACGTGTTTACTGATTTGCATGAAGTCTTTTTTTGTGAGTTTCCAAATTTATTGCAGGAGTGGATAGTAAGGTTGAAGGAAAATGACGCAGTGAATCAGATCTGACAGTTAGGGTTGACCCCGGTACAGATTGAACAGTTACAACACGTGAACAACAAATTCACCTGCACAATAGAATTTTGGTTCAGCAGTACTATGGCAGGCTTTATAACAGTTTGCAATAGATACAACGAAGTTGTACAATGCAGCAGAGCAGGAGTTTCTATGAGGACCTTGAGGAAGGTACATTAGGTCATTGTATACTTATATTATGATATGGCTATACAACAAAGGTGTAATGAAAATGGAGTCAGACAACTAAATTTCCATGCGTGCATGGGGGAAGGGGGGAAGTACTAACAGGAAAAAGGAGAAATGGAAGGAGGAAAGGATAAGGGAAAGAAGGAGGAACCCTTGGACCTGATTATGATGGATGATGACCAGTTCAAGTGGATCTTAGTGACAATGAGAAATACACGTAGCAGAGTACCCTACCAACACAAGGTGAATACCAAGAAGAGAGCCATAGACGCAAGAGAAGGCTTGGCCAGTGATGAGGAAGAGATAGAGGATCTCTGGGCTATGGAGAAAATTGAGGAAATAACATGTGCAACATATGAAAGGAAGACAAGAGGTCCAAGAATGGGAGAAGAGGGCAACAATCCTATCCATATTAATGTAACTGTGGAACACATAAACCCATGTGCGACTATTACACCAAAGAGAACACCACCATTTAGAAAACCAAAGTTCAGAAGAAGTCGGACAGTAGGAAGTACATCCACACAAGGAGAAACAAATGGAGGATCCAGTTTAGGCAGCATGGTTAAGGTATCTACACTGTGTGGAGGTAGTAGTTCAACATTCAGAATGGCAGGACATGATCCCACCATCAGGTTACCATAATTTAAAGGAGAAGCATCAGAGGACCCAGAGAAACATTTTTTCATCTGTGAGAAGATCTGGGAAGAAAAAAAAATCATAGATGAAGATACTAAACTGGATCATATAGCGATTACACTAAGGGATCGTGCATTGGATTGGTATATGAGTTTAGCTACAAACAATCCACCAGGCACAACCAGAACAATTGCAGACATCAAGAAATTGTTGATTAATCAGTTCCATAAGCCAAGTTTAGAAGATCAGTACATGAATGAGATGATCGAAATTAGACAGAAACCAGGAGAATCTGTATGGGAGATTAACCAGAGATTCAAGGGACTGAAGGGAAAGTTGAAATATCTCATGACCGATATGCAACATAAGCACTTATTTTTCAATTCACTATTACCACACTTAAAGTATCCACTGCGACAACAAAAGTTTCAGACGTAGGAAGAGACTCTGTGGGCATCCCTACAACTGGAAGAAAACCAATATCAACAGACAGATCCAACCATTGAATAATTGAAGGAGGATTTGAAGAACTTAACGTTTCAGCTAAATTAGAGTAATAATAAGGATAAACGAGAAGTTGTTTGGTGTACCACATGCATGAAAAAAGGACATCACAAGAACGAATGTCCAACATTCACACAGTATATGGCATCAGGAATGCCAAATCTATTACCAGTAGGAGGACTATGGTGCGAAATCAACAAGAAATCCATATCACTGCTCAACGATGAAAAAATACCAGACAGACCCAAAGAGTTCATATTGCAACTTCTGCAAGTTAGTGGGCCACAACGACAAATATTGTAGAACTATGGAGTTGATGAGAGAGAGGACATCAGATGCATATAGAGTGCAGGCAGGAATGATTACTAGGCAAGCTGCACCATAGTTTAATCAAGTTCCAGCTCCATACAACACTGTGTAGCAACAATATAATACTGTGCAACAACCATATAATACCACGCAGCCATAGTACAACGCAACACAACTTTAGTATGATACCGCACATTACAATCAAGCACCTCAGTATAACGCACCGAGAGGAGACCAAGAAGTCTATAGAGGTGTAGGACGAGAAAGAGGAGGTTTTGGATGAGGTTGAGGACCAATGGTATGTCATAATTGTCAACAACCGAGACATTATGCAAGGGAATTTCCACTTCCACCAACAACTTGTATGTATTGTCGCGCATCGGGCCATGATACAGAAGAATGCCCAACACTATTAGTAAAGATTCAGGAAAAGAGAAACCAGAACAACTAGAATGTTCAATGGATCTCAACCGAAGTAAGGGATGAAGGAAGGAACATCCACATAGTTACTCGTGGAGGAATTAAAACAGGAAACGACGTAGTTCGACAAGACCCAATACAAAACCAATGGGTGAAGAAGAACACCAAACCAAGGAAATAGTTCGATGTGTAGAATGAGAAGGAGATATTTAAGCAAGCAAGACAAGAATTTCAGAAGAAAGATAGGGCATCGACTTCAACTACGCAACAAAGCAAGGAAGCACTGAAGTATGAGATGCCTCCATTATTGGACCATACCAACGAAATGCAACCCATGGGACAAGTAAGTACAATCAAAGGCTTTTTGCAATCATGTGTAAAATTATTAAATGATCCATCATCTGTGAAAATATTGCAAAACATACTAGAAAAATGTAGCATCGAGATGAAAGGAAAACTAGAGCCAAAAATAGTCAATCACCTACATACAAGAAGAAGAACAAGTAGGGAGTTCAGACTGAATGAAAACATTGGAGACTTCAATATGGGAGATATCATACTGGATCTAGGATATGAAAAGAATGTATTACCAAAAAAGACATGGCAATGTATGGGACAACCCACATTAGGATATTCATCAGTTCAACTGAAATTAGCAAATCAACATAGATTCCTACCAATTAATAGACTTAAGGGAGTACCAATAGACCTAGATGGAGTGCACACTAAAGCAGACTTTGAAGTGATTGAAATAGTGGACGATACAACACTGTATCCAGTGTTTCTTGGTTTTGATTGGGCGTTTGACAACCAGGCCATAATCAATCTGAAGACAAGAAAGATGACATTCGAGTCAGGGGAATACAGGGTCATCACGCCATTAGACCCATCATAAGGGGAAAGGTTTGTAGAACCTACTTTCTTATACTTAGAGGAAATCAACCAGTTGTACAAAACAACTACGCATGATGAGGATTACGTAAACCCAACTGCAGATGGAGTACTTAGTTGGCAGAGCATTACTTTATGTGCGACAGACTCAGATACCGATTTAGAAAACTGGCAACAAAGGCTACACAAGGTTTCCATGAGAATATGTGCATGAATAGACCACGCAGTAAGATGGGTAGGCATGGAGATAAGGGAACCACCCGGTTTCCATGGGATAAACGACCTGGAAATATTCTTAGCAGAGTACGAAGTTGAATTTTCAGAGAATCAACGACTCTTAGCACTTGATATATCACTCAAGGCCACACCTGCAATATGGTGGGGCACACACAAAGAGACAAACACAGATTGGTACCAATATAAGCAGTTACTACGCATAAGGTTCATCACAGAGCAAAAAGACAACAGGCATCAGAAGTATGATGGACAGGGGGCACTAGAGGAACACTTAGAGAATTGAAAAACGATGTGGAAATTGACACCCCCAGAAGAATGGCCCCATTATTTTATACACACTCTAGAGGGAATACTGGCAAACTAGTATACAGACCAGGAATTGGGCAGAGGAACTATGACCTGAACGACATTGCAACATAATTTTACACTCACTTTCTCATTGGAGCATGAGAACCCCAACATAGATGAAGCCCTTAGAAAGATAAGAGGGGTGATATTTATCAAGGAATCAGAAGTCGAGCTCATAATAAAAGATAAATAGTGGAATAGACAAACAATCAAGGAACCGTTTTCATGTTACCATGTGCACGAAGATGCACCAAAGGAAGATGATCCATGTGATGTCCAGATCGAGGAAGCAGAAGGCGAAAGAGAAGTGGAAGGTCCACCCATAGAATCAAAAGTTATTGTTGCACCGATCAAGGTAAATAAAGTCAACATTGGGACAACAAAGAATCCCAAAATGGAAAGTATCAAAGACTACTAGGATGAACAAACAATATAAAGCATAACAGAGTTATTGTGCGAGTACAACGACCTATTTCCAACAACATTTACAGAGATGAAGGGTATAGAAGGAGAGATAGGAGAAATGAAAATACCACTCAGAGCCGAAGCGAGACCAATCAGACAACGACCATATATATTGAACCTGATATACAAACATAAATTCAAAACGAATATTGAGATAATGCTCAAAGCTGGAATCATAAAGCCAGTTGAAGAATCATAATGGATAATCTCGATGGTAGTTCAGGACAAAAAACAAGGAGGGATAAGGATATGCATCGACTTGAGGAAGTTGAACGATGCATTCCTACATGACCCGTTCCATACACCTTTTACGGATGAAGTGTTAGAGAACGTAGGAGGTCATGAAGCTTACTCATTCACTGATGGATTATTAGGCTACCACCAGATTAAGATAGCACAGTAAGACAGATACAAGACCATGTTTGCGATAGAATGGGGATCCTACCTGTACACATTCATGTCATTTGGATTGAAGAATGCACCAACAATATTCTCGAGAGTAGTCATCGCCGCATTTAAGGAATTCATCCACCAGTTTCTTGAGGTATACCTGGAGGATTGGACAGTCTATAGTTTGTTGAAAGACCATGTGGAAGTCTTATGGATGATGTTACAAAGATGCAGGTAGTGCCAAATATCATTAAACATAAATAAATGCATATTTTCAACACCGTTTGGGATACTATTGGGCCATATAGTATGTGTTATCGCGCAATTTATAGTTAGGATAGTAAATGGATGAAGAGTAGTCAAACTGGCGTAAATGGAACCAATCCCACCCAATGTCACCTCAATGGGATGGTTGTTTCTATTTAGGGAGGTAAGGCCCAGGGTAGACATCCCCGATGACCTGGGGTTTTGAGAAGGCAAAGGATTGTAAGATAAATTCCCCCTCTTACAAGTCACCACTGAGAAGATAGTCTAGCTAACAACCAATAATAAAGTATAACCAAAAAGAGAGATACACCTGCCTGAGACAAAGCAACAAGAAAATGATATATGCAAGCTTGCTCACTTGTTTAGTACTTCATATAATAAATGACTATATGATATATATAAGCAATTGAATAATAAATGTTTATGAAGTCAATGTTTATAAAATAACAATAATGCACAATATCACTTCATCAATAAATGCTGAGAAAACATTGCATCCAATGTAACAGTCAACACTTCATTCAGGTAATGCCCTTAAATCAACCATTCAATTGCTCAAAAGTGAAATGTTAGCTGCACAATGATGTTTATAGAAAAAGATGATGGCAACACTTAGTTAATAGGGTTAGTCCTAGGCTAGGGTTAGAATAGTTAGGGTTTCATTCAAAGTATTGAGAGTGGTTTTGATCATAATACTCACAGGCTAGGTCTTAGATCAATGCATTTCCTATGGTTAATGGACTCAAAGGGAGGACACAAGAGATGAAGGATCAAGGAATATAGTAAGGCTAAGGACTGGAGGATTAAGCCTTGAGGTGTTGCTACAGCAAGGTCTCAAGGAAAAAAACCCTAGGGGAGAGAGGCTCACTTCGGTGTAGGAGAACTAGGCTTCAGTGCTCTCTCCTCCTTCCTTAGGTCAATGGAAAAAATGACTAGCTCTGAAAATGGCATAAGACTAAGACAAGAGGTTTTACAAGGCAACATGTTGTTATGGAAATGCTTCACCAACAAACCCTAGAAAAATCGGCTCATCAAGGTGTAGCAGGACTAGGCCCTGATGCGTCTCCTTCTTCTTAGCTCAGAAAATTAAAACGGCTAGGAAGAGAATATGGGGAAAGAGTGTAGCTAAGGCTAGGCTCTTTCTCTCTTCAAATAATGGCTGAAAAGTCTTGACGGGGACATGAGACAAGGACCTACAATGTGTTCTTGTCACCTAGGGTTTATTCAGCAAATTTATAACAATAAATGCAAGAAATAACAATACAACCATTCAATTAAGAATTTTTGCAGAAATTCACTTGCATTTCACCAAGAACATTATAGCAAACCCTAGTTGTAACACCTTCCATCAAGAGAAATGCCAAAAAATGCCAAAAGAGATCCGAAATGCCTTCCTTCAACAAGTGCACCTCACAATTTCAGCCAAAGAACTCAAGTGTAGTGCTAATTTCAGACCTCACTAACAAGTGAGTGAAAGATGATGATCAAACGAGAGTAAAAACCCTCAATATATACTGTACCATGACCTAATTTTACATTTTAGGTCATGAAAAGGTCGACAAGGCAAAAATACTAAAAATCATACTATTTTACATTAAATGTTCAAATTTAAACCCTAATCGAGCTAAAGAGAGACGTCTTGCCCCTTTTAGGGAGACGTTAGCCCCTTCTAGGGCAAGTGCAACATCCTAGAGAAAAACGTTAGCCCTCCTTGGGCTTCTCCAACTTGCCACATGTGCCAACACTGCCAAATCTGCCTCCCAAGACGTCCACAAGGCTAGATGAGGTCATGATCATCAAGGATGATGTCCTAGGCCTTCCAAGGCCAACGCTCCAGTGGAGAGGGAAAAACCCCCTAGGTCAAGCTCTACCAGGGTGCCTCTGGTGGAACGCCCTCCTGTTCTCCAGTGAAAAGCCCCTTATCAATATCTATCCTATATCTTCCCCTTGATAGGGTCTTAACATCCATATGATGGGCTCTTCAACCCCATGGAGGTCTGAATTGATCATATCCCCATGTGTACCAGTCCAAAATGATACCTGTCCGTCAGGCATGATCCTGCACATCAACAACTACTCCCTCTGTATACTCATAAGTCACAGGGATCATAGAAATGTCAATCACATCTCATCATCAATATTATTAAACATGTGCATAAAATCCCTAATATTTCAATTAAAAGCTCAAAGACATTACACAAGCCTACAATACAAGTTTGGGGAAAATGATAGGGCGTCGTATTGGGCTAGTGTCCACTGGAAAATGAAAGTTCCCGGAAGAGAGCTCATCAGAGCCATGTAAGTGGGTGAGGTGGTCAAGGGATGTCCTGGAAAGTGGTTGCAGTGGGAGCAGAGGATGCAAGGTTTTACCTATGGGTGCCTTTGTACAAGACGAGCTGCACTTGTCCTAGATGCAAATCTTTCCAAGCCCATGCTTTTATTCTTTATTTCTTTTTCTTCAAGAGGCTAATCAGGGGACACTGCCCTGGCATGGTGACCAGTGGTGACAATGTTACCCACAAGTACTTTTGCAGAAATGAGAAGGTTGGGTCATGATGAGACCCCCTTTCCCTTGGCCATGAAACCAAGATTCACTACCCTAGCATGGTAACCAGATGGTGGTAATGTCATACTACTAGGTACCCATGGACCTAATAGGTTTTGTCATGATGAGACCCCCTATCCTCTAAGTAGGTCTTGTTTTGTTATTTTTTATGGGTCCCTCTTGTTTCTTGCTGAGAAGCCTTTAATTTCTTTCTCGGGGATCCCTGGGTGAAGCATCTCGAGGTTTTATTCTTAGGATTTTATCTTTTTCAAACTTTATTTTACCCTCTGGGCTTTTAGCCCCTTCTTCCCACAAGGTAAGGTGTAATCCTGTAAATAGGTCAACCCATTTCCCAAACAAATGCAAGGGATAGATGGGCAGGAAGAAAGATGAAAAAGTGGTGTCATGATGGGAGCGAACGATGGCTTTTCAGAAGCCCTCCCTAGTGGAAAACCAAAACCTACGGGCATAGTCTTACTAGGGCATCTAGTCAATCCCCCAGACATGGTCAAGTGGGAAAGCGTAAGATCCAATCATTTGTTAGAAATAAAAGGAAACAGATGCACATATTCAAAGGTTTTGATTATCAAAGTGACACATACCATGATACCCAGACTTATTATCTCATGGAGCAAGAGCCATCTTTGACACAAGACCAATCCGATGGCGATGGATGTTGTTGCTTTTGACAAGATAGAGGTGCTGAAATGAAGAAAAGGTGGGCCCTCCAGGGCCATGCTGAAGTCGATCCAACTCTCGGTACTCCATGTATAGGACCTATGGGCCTCGAGGCATGATCTCCTAGTTATCCCTAAAAGTGGGGGATAAAAGTATGCAAACAAGGTTTACTAGTAGATCCTACAAAGATCGCAGTAATCGTTAACTTTCCACCACCAAAAAAAGTATGTTAGTTGAGAGTGACATTGGGACACACAAGATACTGTAGAAAGTTCATCAAAGGATATGTGCAGATTACCACGCCAATGGAATTTTTTTTAAGAAAAGATACAAAGTTTCAATGGAACAACGAGTGTCAACACGGTCTGGATACCTCGAAGGAAAATATGGTCACCATGCCAATATTGGTATTTCCAGACTAGGAGAATACATTCCACGTACATGTAGATGCATCATCCATATCACTTGGAGCTATCTTGGCATAGCTAGGAGTGGGGGATTTGGATCAGCCCATAACTTTAACACTATAGAAGGGGAAGGCCTAGATATGGTCTATGCACTGCAGAAATTTAGACATTACTTATTGGGAAAACTCTTTAAGATGTTCACAGATCACTCATCCCTTAAATACCTAGTCAACAAGCTAGTGTTGAGGGGGAGAATCTGTCGATGGTTATTGTTGTTTCAATAATTTGACTTTAAAGTCATAGTCAATCCAGGAAAATTGAATGCATGACCTGACCACTTGTCAAGGGTAACAAATGGAGAAGAAGCTACAAATTTAGAAGACAACTTCCTAGACACATAGTTATTTTTGGTTCATATCGTTGATGAATACTTTGCAGATATCATTCAGTACTTGAGAATAGGTACTGCGCCACAGGAATATAACATCGTGCAGAAGAAAAACCTGGCAGTCTAGGCTGCATATTATCAACTAATTGCAGGACACTTATACAAAATGGGTGTAGATAACATCTTGCAAAGATATGTGTTAGAACACAAAAGACCGAGATTTTTAACAGAATCCCATGAGGGAATAGCAGGAGGACATTACGTAGGCAAAGATACCGCGCAGAAGGTATTGCGCGCAAGACTATGGTGGCCAACCATTCACCGAGACTCAAAGGAGTACTGCCAAAGATGCGATGTTTGTCAAAGGGTAGGTAAACCCAACAAAAGAGACGAGATGCCACTACGACCACAAGTAACATTGCAGGAATTTGATAAATGGGCAATAGAATTTGTGGGACCAATCAACCCACAAGCGAAAATAACCAGAGCAAGGTACATCATCACCGTGATAGAGTACCTAACAAGATGGGTGGAAGCAGTGCTAGTGAAGGATTGTAGCACAGAAACAACAACACACTTTTTATTTGAACAAGTAATCACTCGATTTGGATGCCCAAGATTTTTTATGAATGACCACAACACGCACTTCATAAACAACACTATTAGCAATATGACTGAAGAGTTTGAAGTCCATCATCAGAAGAGAACACCATATCATCCATAGGAAAATGACACAGTAGAAGCATTTAACAAAATCCTCGAGAATGCACTAACAAATATCTATAATGTCAATAGGGACGATTGGGACCTCAAAGTACCAGCAATATTATGGGCCTACAAGACTACGTGCAAAACGTTGACAAGGCACACGCCATTTAAACTGGTATATGGCCAGAAAGCAGTGGTGCCATTATAATTTCTAGTACCCATTTTATGAGTTGCAACAATTACACACATGACAGAATGAGGCGCAATATAGAAGAGACTAAACCAGTTGATGACCATGGAGGAAGATCAAATCTTAGCAGGATTTCACAAACAAGTTAAAAAACAAAAGGTATAAAGCTTGACATGATAGACACATCAAGAAAA
Organism: Picea engelmannii; assembly: GCA_009831015.1. NCBI lineage: Eukaryota > Viridiplantae > Streptophyta > Pinopsida > Pinales > Pinaceae > Picea > Picea engelmannii. The sequence continues at coordinate 174,593 of ML790442.1, read as the reverse complement.
AAAACTTCAAGGAAGGAGATCTAGTATTAATGTATGACAATAGATCGTTTCAACACCCAGGAAAGCTAAGAATTCATTGTTTAGGACTGTACGAAGTAAAATCTGTCAAAGATGTACAGTTGAAAGACTTATCAGGTGCAGAACTTAGATGGATGATCAACGGGAGACAACTGAAGTTGTACAAGGACAGTCAACCACCCACCGTACAGTGAAAAAAAACAAAAAAAAATTAAACAATACCAACATAGGCAAAGTGTGTTGAAAGAAGAAGGAGCACACATACTTAGGAATACAAACTTGGAAAGGATAAGGCTAACGGCCAGGTTAAAAAGGGAAACAAGCGGGAAACATAAAGATGACAAAATAAGTATGAAAAGATGGAGGTATATAGAATTGAATGTCGGAAAGGATCGATGGAACGCCACATTAATCATGCCAATTAGAGACGACAAGGCAAAATAATGGAAAGTATGAAAGAACCATAGGTGCATTGAACCCATAGTCAAGTTAGCATCCTCAACAAGATTCATGCGATGCCCATACAATGCACGACCGCAAGAGCAAAGACTTTATTTGAAAAAAGAGAACATACAGAGAGCGATAGAGGCGAAGGAGCATAGAGCGGAGTCCACAGAGGTCATATAGATCATTCAAACTCAACAAATGTTTGACACTCACCACCATGGAACCACCAAAGCAAGAAGAAGCAAGACAGACTACCATACAACCCAAAGTTAGAACCAGGTCATGAGTATAATTGGATGAAGGTGAACAACAGTCATCGGAGGTAGTTAATCTTGAAAAAATCTCGTCCCCGGACACAACACCAGTGAACCCCACACCTGTGGTGGAAGAAACCCAACAAATAGCAGTGGAGAGAATGAATGTAGATATGCTAGTGGAGCCACAGGAACAACAAAACCAGGACGCAGAAACCCTGAAGGAGGCACAACCAGGGAACACCGAAGCATCTCCGAGAGTCAATGGAATGATGACGAATCAAGAAGCAATAGTCGAGCCAGACGAATCTCAAAAAACTATGTCAGACCACCCACTGGAAGGAACAATAGAAGATGTCACGAATTGGCCAGAATGGTATGTCGAAGTACAAATGATGGCCGCTGGAACTTCCAACCAGCCACCACTAAAGAAAGACAAGCAGCAAATACCTAGGTCACCTTGCAAGAAACCCATCGTAGCCCTAATTAATCTACGTATACCAGATGGGGTATAGGTGAAACCAAACTTGTTGGGGAATATTGACAAGTTGAAATATAGAGATCATGATGTAGCAGACACAGAAAAGTTCCAGAAATTTTCAAAGAGGGTATACTTACAGACCATGGGAGTGAATGTGGTTGCGGAATCGGTTGACCAACCACTCCAATGGGAAACTGGATTGGAGAAAATGAGGATTTTAGGTCTGTTGGATTGACCACACTTTGGCAGAGGACAGTACGCAAGCGGTTGCATCAAACAATTGTTAGCAGTCACACATGGCGGGGACATTTGGTTGGACAATCTCATCTCGATAGACGTATATCTTATTGCGCACATCATAGGGTTTCCATCCAGGGGCATGGATCCCATGCAATTCCTTGACGATAAGTCAAAGGAGAAAGAAATTGTGGAGGAAATGAAGAATAAATATGGTACTGACAAGGGGATGCGAGGAATCATAATCAAGAGGATCAATGATGTCACAACACAAATGGTCATAGAAATCTTGGCCTGCAATCTGCTAAGGAAATTCAGCAGGGAGGAAGTTTCAGCCGAGGTCATCGCAGTTGCAACTCAGTGCGCCAAGGGCACATCAATTAGTTGGGAACCCTACCTATTGAACTTGTTTCTAGATGATTGCAAAGATGCGTAGGATCTGGGAACATAATTTCACTACTCATGGTTACTCCTATTGATAGCTATCGTAGGATGGAAAGAACCGAGTTACACATTCTTCGGCACTAGACCCAAGATGAATTATGGAGCGAGGTATTTATCACTTGGTGTCACGCCAGATGCCAAGAACAAGAAGATGAACACAGTTGTATTCGAAGGATACCTTCACGACCTGCAGGAAGCCATCTCCAACATGTGGAGGATCACACCACAGGCTTTTGCATAGTACCGGGTCATCGCCAAATTCAAGGCCACACGACATGCGATGTGGATACAAGTGAGGAAGGACCCCAATAAAAAGTGGCTACAAATGCGCTATTGTATCATGGAGGGCGACATTGACATGGTGATCAAAGACTAGGAAGACGAGTGGAAGATTCCAGTCCTCACCCAAGACTTACCAGAAAGGACAACAAAAGAGGAGGCATGACAAGGAAAAACACAACCTCAAGAAGTCCCGGTTCCCAAGAAATGGAGGACGGGCTAGACAAAGACAAAGCAAACAAATGAAGGCACAATGAAGACGGGGACCCGGAAGGGGAAGAAGGAAAATACGCATCTAGCCAAAGAACAAATGAAACAAGTCGAAGTCGCACAAGGGACCACACCAAGTACCAACCGCCAGGAACCAAGCCTTCATAAGAGACCATATATTCAGACGGGGGGCGCATGCAAGAAAATGAAGGCGCAAATAACACCTCTAGAATATACGATCATGGAGGATGATGGATAAATGATAGCCCGAGTGGTCCAGGATTGTATATCCGAGGACTTTGACAATGCTTTGCACCACAGGGATAGAATCCAAGAGGAGCTGGTAGACATGCAAAAACTCCTTAAACAAATCTGGGAAGCATAAGAAGAAGGCAAAAACATGGGAACAGGGCCATCAATATCACAAACCGAGGAAATAATGGAAGAATAAGAGTGAGATAATGTCCATATAGTACCGTATCTGAACACAACATTCCACATTACAACCAGTATGTTGCGCATGGATGAGATCGTGGGGTAGACACCCTTAAAGGGCTTAGCCCAAATCCAACTGGTATTGTTGCGGATACCATCCAAGGAATTACACAAATTGCAGGTTAGTGTTACCCAAGAGGTACAGTCTCGGGCACACATAGACTTAGCCGAATTACAACAAGCAACAGAGAAGAGGGACACGTTGGAAATAATATGTGAGTAGGCTAAGTTTGAAACCCAAGAGGAAAGGGAGCACAGGATTGGATTGGAGCAGAAAGTCACAAGAACTTACGAGAAGATTCCAAAGATGGCACAGGCGCAAACATAAGTTGCGGAGCTCAAGGAAAAATTCTTGGCGATCACCAAGGAGATCGAAGAGGCACACGAAGGTTAGGTGACTCAAGAAGAGACACATGTCAGTTTTGGGGGCCTGTTGGAAGAAGACCAAAGTGGAAATCAAGGCGATTTTGGGAAAGAAGGCATGCATGAGGAAAGCGACAGCTGGAAGGAAGAACAACATGTGCGCATGCATGGAAGACCAAACAATGGTAGGGTTAGGGTTTTGGTAATGTATTGTAATGGATGAAGATCCAGAAATGTATAAATATAGATACTTAGGTATCATAAGAGGGAGAGTCGATTGATTATTATGAAGACTAGTCAGTATTCTAGAGAGTCGAATTATATGTAATATTTTGTTATATGACCTATTTTTGTAAGTTGTCGAGATAGAGAGGACGGAAGAGGGTAGGTCTTGAGGGTTAGATCATAGGCTGAGGATCCTGGTGCGATATAGTCCGCCTCATAATATATCTCGATACAACTGAAGGGAATCGTAAAGCACACGACATTGTAATGACAGAACGACGATAATAAAAGAGCCAAGAGCCAAATATTTGTGGATGTATCCTAGGAGGGGGTGAACCATGGTAACATCTATGTTATGTGATTGAATGCATGTATTTATTTATTGTATCAGTAGATATAAATGGGCGAATGAATGATTCTTTATATTTCTTGCATTAATCGTAAATAATGGTATATTGCGTTAATAAGTTACAGTAGCACTCCCTTTACACATTTATCATATCTCTCACTCAATCCTAGGTTGTAAACACATGAGTATTTTAGCCACCCATTAAGACTATATCGGGTGAGACTATGCAATGCATTCTGTGTGTTGCGTTGCCTTCTGGTTTACTAGGAGGGTCGATAGTTTTAGAGGCTTTGTTGGAAACCTGAACAGACATGAACCCTGGGTCAATAAACCTAGAAAGGAGATAAGACAAAGTGTAACCAATATGGACCTTGAATATCCACACGTCGATATGTATGGTGATCTCCTTTATGAGAGTGGAAGTTCAATAAATCCACTTTCAGATGCATTACTTGATAGCTTGATTTATTCAAAATGTAGAACATACAAGCATGATGTTCTATCTCATGGAAGACTAGAAAATCGAGGAGTTGATTTTAAATCTCTTCCTCCACATTTGTTGTTACAACTAGGCAATGCAACAATTGATAATAAGGATCATCTTTTCATGTTTCTATCAATTCTAACAATGATTGGTGCCTTCATAATTATTGAGGTCGGGTTCTTACTTGTGGGACACACCCATGAAGACATAGATGGAATAAATAGGAGGATATTTTCCAACTTGAAAATTAAATAAATATATTCTTTAGCTTAGATGATGGATACATACCACACAATTGAAGAAAAATGGGTGTTTCCACCTATAATGATTGATAATGTGTATGACTTTAAAACTTTTCTCAATGGATACTTCAAGGTAAAAATGCACTTGTTTGACATTTATTGTCCAATAATTTGAATTTTTAGTACTCAATAATGTTCCAATATTAAGATACAGGGAATCCATGAAATATATTGAGTGGTTAAAGCTAGTTGAGCTGTGGGATATAGATGATGAAAGTTGACCTAAATTTCCCATAGGGATGCCATATTTCTTACATCTAAAAGAGAATAAGGTTTGTTTAAAAGATCCAAAGGAAGGAATTACATCATACATAAGAATGTGGGAAGAGACTATTGGTGGTGAGGATTCTCCAATTGTTACAGAGGAATCGAAAAATAAGGTATATTGGAAAATAGTTATTCATAGTGTTGATGGAGTTTATAATGATCATATAATAGTGGATCGAATTGATTCATTAGGAATTCTGACTCAAGACAAGACAAAACCTCAATGATTATTCTAATGTGCTCCATGTAATATATCGTGTTGTGTAGGAGGATTTTGAAAATGTGACATTTAAAACAATATTTCTTGGACCGAGGTGCAATAGGCCAAAGCTAACATTCAATCCTCATGATGAAAATGAGAAAATAAATATGTTTCTTGCTAGACCAAGAAATGAGGATGGAGGGAAGATATTTTGGATGGTAATGGACACCTCAAATATTTTCTAGGATGATGTAAGTGGGACTCTTCATATTAAGGTTGATTGGTGGAAGCCTAGTTCAGAGAAATACACAACAAAAATATTAAACCAATATTGGGTACTAAGTCCCCACGACACAAAACTTGTGTCTCTTCCAATTAATACCATAGAATTGGCATGGAGGGAAAAGAGAAAATATTGCAAAAGGGTCAAGATAAATAAATGTGATGTAGACGGTGTATTTCATCTAACTGAGGATTCCATGAGATTTGGTGGAAACAATTTGTCCTTTGAAAGATCAATTAATATTTATTAAGAAACAATTTTCAACGTTTATTGTATATCATGTATTATCTTCATAGGGATAAAGGATTATTGGCAAGGGAAATTTGTTGAAGAATGTCTCACACATTTGGTGAAAAAGAAAGAACTTAGAATATTCAAAGGCTTGTCTTTAATCACTTCATGGGAAATTTGGTTAGCTACAAATGCAGGGATATTTGAGAAGATGTATATCCCTTCGATCCATTGTGCATATCTAATTAAATCCATTTTCTCATATTTCAAATTTTGGATACAAACCCATTTGATATTACAATTCTCTTATGATACTATTGAAAAATATAGGGCTTGGGGATACTTTGATGGTGCAATTCAAGGTAACCCCCCAAAAGGAGGATCTCGTGATACTATTTTTCTTAATGATACTAAAAAAAATAAAAAAATTCAAAGCCAATCTAGGAGATGACATGAAAAACTTTATAAAACTACTTGCTCTAAAAATTCTCTTAAGATTGGTTGCTCAACAAGGAATATAAAAATATAAGTTTTTGGTCACTAGATGACACTAATCAATTGGATGAATGGAAAAATCAAAATGAAAACTCTATTTTTAATCCTGATATTTGATGAAATAAACACATCATTATTAGTCTTTAACTCTATCTTCTTTGAAGATGTTTACAAATAATTTAATAGGTAAGTGGATTCTTTGTTTAAAGAATGATTGTATCACTCTATTGGTACAAGGAGGTGAACGGAATGGAAGGATGTCAATTTGTTATAAGAGTGTATTTTTCCCATGTTAACTTGATGACCTTCCAGACAACTATACTTTTGATGAAGAGTATGATTGAATAATTAAGGGAGATGAACTTCTAGAGAAGACTAAGTTTGCACAAACTTTTAGATTTATATTTTTCTTAATTTGTATAAGTTATGTGTCTGCTCTTACTTTTTTGGATAATGAAAAGTAAGTAAGACACTCTTTTCTATAAATGTGTAAACTATTTTTTTATTTTATTTTAGCTCTATTTGAAAGGTGGCATTTTGTTTATCTTCATGAGATGAGAAATCTAAAAGTCTCTTATTGACAAAGAGTAAATCATATGCAACGTGTATTTTTCTTTCATCTTGTTAGAAATGTACATGCTTTTTTGCTTTTTCCCCTTAGCTTCATATTATATTTTGAGGAGTTTTAAATTATTTAGTATAGATATGTAAATTTTGGTTCCTCTAATTTGGGATAATAATTTTTATTTATTTTAAAACCAAACAAATACAATGTAATGTTGAAACCAATACTTAGTTAATTTTCCATTGTGAGAAAGTCAATATAATTGCAATGCATTCATATGAGAATACTTTATACTAATTACATGGCACATTAATGTGAGAATACTTTATACTAATTACATGGTACCATTCAATATTTTACTCAGAAATTTCAAATTTCAATGTGGCATATAATTTTTAACAATTATTTTAATTGCTTTGAAAACAAACAAACAAAATTTGTTGTTGAAATCCGATTTTCTTAATTTTCGTTATATGTAAAATTCACTACAAGTTCAATGTATTATTCTGACTATACTTTATACTAATTACATGATACTATTCAATATTTTACCTAGAAATTACAACTTTCAATGCTTTGTCTAAATCAACATAATTTCTCACTCTATCAAACTTGGTATCAAGTCTAATAATGGACTTAAAAAACATAATATCAAGTTGATTTATTAAAATTATGGAGAATCCATTTAGCAATGT
>ML790442.1:155760-167167 GCA_009831015.1 Picea engelmannii | reverse complement strand
TCAATTAAAAGCTCAAAGACATTACACAAGCCTACAATACAAGTTTGGGGAAAATGATAGGGCGTCGTATTGGGCTAGTGTCCACTGGAAAATGAAAGTTCCCGGAAGAGAGCTCATCAGAGCCATGTAAGTGGGTGAGGTGGTCAAGGGATGTCCTGGAAAGTGGTTGCAGTGGGAGCAGAGGATGCAAGGTTTTACCTATGGGTGCCTTTGTACAAGACGAGCTGCACTTGTCCTAGATGCAAATCTTTCCAAGCCCATGCTTTTATTCTTTATTTCTTTTTCTTCAAGAGGCTAATCAGGGGACACTGCCCTGGCATGGTGACCAGTGGTGACAATGTTACCCACAAGTACTTTTGCAGAAATGAGAAGGTTGGGTCATGATGAGACCCCCTTTCCCTTGGCCATGAAACCAAGATTCACTACCCTAGCATGGTAACCAGATGGTGGTAATGTCATACTACTAGGTACCCATGGACCTAATAGGTTTTGTCATGATGAGACCCCCTATCCTCTAAGTAGGTCTTGTTTTGTTATTTTTTATGGGTCCCTCTTGTTTCTTGCTGAGAAGCCTTTAATTTCTTTCTCGGGGATCCCTGGGTGAAGCATCTCGAGGTTTTATTCTTAGGATTTTATCTTTTTCAAACTTTATTTTACCCTCTGGGCTTTTAGCCCCTTCTTCCCACAAGGTAAGGTGTAATCCTGTAAATAGGTCAACCCATTTCCCAAACAAATGCAAGGGATAGATGGGCAGGAAGAAAGATGAAAAAGTGGTGTCATGATGGGAGCGAACGATGGCTTTTCAGAAGCCCTCCCTAGTGGAAAACCAAAACCTACGGGCATAGTCTTACTAGGGCATCTAGTCAATCCCCCAGACATGGTCAAGTGGGAAAGCGTAAGATCCAATCATTTGTTAGAAATAAAAGGAAACAGATGCACATATTCAAAGGTTTTGATTATCAAAGTGACACATACCATGATACCCAGACTTATTATCTCATGGAGCAAGAGCCATCTTTGACACAAGACCAATCCGATGGCGATGGATGTTGTTGCTTTTGACAAGATAGAGGTGCTGAAATGAAGAAAAGGTGGGCCCTCCAGGGCCATGCTGAAGTCGATCCAACTCTCGGTACTCCATGTATAGGACCTATGGGCCTCGAGGCATGATCTCCTAGTTATCCCTAAAAGTGGGGGATAAAAGTATGCAAACAAGGTTTACTAGTAGATCCTACAAAGATCGCAGTAATCGTTAACTTTCCACCACCAAAAAAAGTATGTTAGTTGAGAGTGACATTGGGACACACAAGATACTGTAGAAAGTTCATCAAAGGATATGTGCAGATTACCACGCCAATGGAATTTTTTTTAAGAAAAGATACAAAGTTTCAATGGAACAACGAGTGTCAACACGGTCTGGATACCTCGAAGGAAAATATGGTCACCATGCCAATATTGGTATTTCCAGACTAGGAGAATACATTCCACGTACATGTAGATGCATCATCCATATCACTTGGAGCTATCTTGGCATAGCTAGGAGTGGGGGATTTGGATCAGCCCATAACTTTAACACTATAGAAGGGGAAGGCCTAGATATGGTCTATGCACTGCAGAAATTTAGACATTACTTATTGGGAAAACTCTTTAAGATGTTCACAGATCACTCATCCCTTAAATACCTAGTCAACAAGCTAGTGTTGAGGGGGAGAATCTGTCGATGGTTATTGTTGTTTCAATAATTTGACTTTAAAGTCATAGTCAATCCAGGAAAATTGAATGCATGACCTGACCACTTGTCAAGGGTAACAAATGGAGAAGAAGCTACAAATTTAGAAGACAACTTCCTAGACACATAGTTATTTTTGGTTCATATCGTTGATGAATACTTTGCAGATATCATTCAGTACTTGAGAATAGGTACTGCGCCACAGGAATATAACATCGTGCAGAAGAAAAACCTGGCAGTCTAGGCTGCATATTATCAACTAATTGCAGGACACTTATACAAAATGGGTGTAGATAACATCTTGCAAAGATATGTGTTAGAACACAAAAGACCGAGATTTTTAACAGAATCCCATGAGGGAATAGCAGGAGGACATTACGTAGGCAAAGATACCGCGCAGAAGGTATTGCGCGCAAGACTATGGTGGCCAACCATTCACCGAGACTCAAAGGAGTACTGCCAAAGATGCGATGTTTGTCAAAGGGTAGGTAAACCCAACAAAAGAGACGAGATGCCACTACGACCACAAGTAACATTGCAGGAATTTGATAAATGGGCAATAGAATTTGTGGGACCAATCAACCCACAAGCGAAAATAACCAGAGCAAGGTACATCATCACCGTGATAGAGTACCTAACAAGATGGGTGGAAGCAGTGCTAGTGAAGGATTGTAGCACAGAAACAACAACACACTTTTTATTTGAACAAGTAATCACTCGATTTGGATGCCCAAGATTTTTTATGAATGACCACAACACGCACTTCATAAACAACACTATTAGCAATATGACTGAAGAGTTTGAAGTCCATCATCAGAAGAGAACACCATATCATCCATAGGAAAATGACACAGTAGAAGCATTTAACAAAATCCTCGAGAATGCACTAACAAATATCTATAATGTCAATAGGGACGATTGGGACCTCAAAGTACCAGCAATATTATGGGCCTACAAGACTACGTGCAAAACGTTGACAAGGCACACGCCATTTAAACTGGTATATGGCCAGAAAGCAGTGGTGCCATTATAATTTCTAGTACCCATTTTATGAGTTGCAACAATTACACACATGACAGAATGAGGCGCAATATAGAAGAGACTAAACCAGTTGATGACCATGGAGGAAGATCAAATCTTAGCAGGATTTCACAAACAAGTTAAAAAACAAAAGGTATAAAGCTTGACATGATAGACACATCAAGAAAAAAAACTTCAAGGAAGGAGATCTAGTATTAATGTATGACAATAGATCGTTTCAACACCCAGGAAAGCTAAGAATTCATTGTTTAGGACTGTACGAAGTAAAATCTGTCAAAGATGTACAGTTGAAAGACTTATCAGGTGCAGAACTTAGATGGATGATCAACGGGAGACAACTGAAGTTGTACAAGGACAGTCAACCACCCACCGTACAGTGAAAAAAAACAAAAAAAAATTAAACAATACCAACATAGGCAAAGTGTGTTGAAAGAAGAAGGAGCACACATACTTAGGAATACAAACTTGGAAAGGATAAGGCTAACGGCCAGGTTAAAAAGGGAAACAAGCGGGAAACATAAAGATGACAAAATAAGTATGAAAAGATGGAGGTATATAGAATTGAATGTCGGAAAGGATCGATGGAACGCCACATTAATCATGCCAATTAGAGACGACAAGGCAAAATAATGGAAAGTATGAAAGAACCATAGGTGCATTGAACCCATAGTCAAGTTAGCATCCTCAACAAGATTCATGCGATGCCCATACAATGCACGACCGCAAGAGCAAAGACTTTATTTGAAAAAAGAGAACATACAGAGAGCGATAGAGGCGAAGGAGCATAGAGCGGAGTCCACAGAGGTCATATAGATCATTCAAACTCAACAAATGTTTGACACTCACCACCATGGAACCACCAAAGCAAGAAGAAGCAAGACAGACTACCATACAACCCAAAGTTAGAACCAGGTCATGAGTATAATTGGATGAAGGTGAACAACAGTCATCGGAGGTAGTTAATCTTGAAAAAATCTCGTCCCCGGACACAACACCAGTGAACCCCACACCTGTGGTGGAAGAAACCCAACAAATAGCAGTGGAGAGAATGAATGTAGATATGCTAGTGGAGCCACAGGAACAACAAAACCAGGACGCAGAAACCCTGAAGGAGGCACAACCAGGGAACACCGAAGCATCTCCGAGAGTCAATGGAATGATGACGAATCAAGAAGCAATAGTCGAGCCAGACGAATCTCAAAAAACTATGTCAGACCACCCACTGGAAGGAACAATAGAAGATGTCACGAATTGGCCAGAATGGTATGTCGAAGTACAAATGATGGCCGCTGGAACTTCCAACCAGCCACCACTAAAGAAAGACAAGCAGCAAATACCTAGGTCACCTTGCAAGAAACCCATCGTAGCCCTAATTAATCTACGTATACCAGATGGGGTATAGGTGAAACCAAACTTGTTGGGGAATATTGACAAGTTGAAATATAGAGATCATGATGTAGCAGACACAGAAAAGTTCCAGAAATTTTCAAAGAGGGTATACTTACAGACCATGGGAGTGAATGTGGTTGCGGAATCGGTTGACCAACCACTCCAATGGGAAACTGGATTGGAGAAAATGAGGATTTTAGGTCTGTTGGATTGACCACACTTTGGCAGAGGACAGTACGCAAGCGGTTGCATCAAACAATTGTTAGCAGTCACACATGGCGGGGACATTTGGTTGGACAATCTCATCTCGATAGACGTATATCTTATTGCGCACATCATAGGGTTTCCATCCAGGGGCATGGATCCCATGCAATTCCTTGACGATAAGTCAAAGGAGAAAGAAATTGTGGAGGAAATGAAGAATAAATATGGTACTGACAAGGGGATGCGAGGAATCATAATCAAGAGGATCAATGATGTCACAACACAAATGGTCATAGAAATCTTGGCCTGCAATCTGCTAAGGAAATTCAGCAGGGAGGAAGTTTCAGCCGAGGTCATCGCAGTTGCAACTCAGTGCGCCAAGGGCACATCAATTAGTTGGGAACCCTACCTATTGAACTTGTTTCTAGATGATTGCAAAGATGCGTAGGATCTGGGAACATAATTTCACTACTCATGGTTACTCCTATTGATAGCTATCGTAGGATGGAAAGAACCGAGTTACACATTCTTCGGCACTAGACCCAAGATGAATTATGGAGCGAGGTATTTATCACTTGGTGTCACGCCAGATGCCAAGAACAAGAAGATGAACACAGTTGTATTCGAAGGATACCTTCACGACCTGCAGGAAGCCATCTCCAACATGTGGAGGATCACACCACAGGCTTTTGCATAGTACCGGGTCATCGCCAAATTCAAGGCCACACGACATGCGATGTGGATACAAGTGAGGAAGGACCCCAATAAAAAGTGGCTACAAATGCGCTATTGTATCATGGAGGGCGACATTGACATGGTGATCAAAGACTAGGAAGACGAGTGGAAGATTCCAGTCCTCACCCAAGACTTACCAGAAAGGACAACAAAAGAGGAGGCATGACAAGGAAAAACACAACCTCAAGAAGTCCCGGTTCCCAAGAAATGGAGGACGGGCTAGACAAAGACAAAGCAAACAAATGAAGGCACAATGAAGACGGGGACCCGGAAGGGGAAGAAGGAAAATACGCATCTAGCCAAAGAACAAATGAAACAAGTCGAAGTCGCACAAGGGACCACACCAAGTACCAACCGCCAGGAACCAAGCCTTCATAAGAGACCATATATTCAGACGGGGGGCGCATGCAAGAAAATGAAGGCGCAAATAACACCTCTAGAATATACGATCATGGAGGATGATGGATAAATGATAGCCCGAGTGGTCCAGGATTGTATATCCGAGGACTTTGACAATGCTTTGCACCACAGGGATAGAATCCAAGAGGAGCTGGTAGACATGCAAAAACTCCTTAAACAAATCTGGGAAGCATAAGAAGAAGGCAAAAACATGGGAACAGGGCCATCAATATCACAAACCGAGGAAATAATGGAAGAATAAGAGTGAGATAATGTCCATATAGTACCGTATCTGAACACAACATTCCACATTACAACCAGTATGTTGCGCATGGATGAGATCGTGGGGTAGACACCCTTAAAGGGCTTAGCCCAAATCCAACTGGTATTGTTGCGGATACCATCCAAGGAATTACACAAATTGCAGGTTAGTGTTACCCAAGAGGTACAGTCTCGGGCACACATAGACTTAGCCGAATTACAACAAGCAACAGAGAAGAGGGACACGTTGGAAATAATATGTGAGTAGGCTAAGTTTGAAACCCAAGAGGAAAGGGAGCACAGGATTGGATTGGAGCAGAAAGTCACAAGAACTTACGAGAAGATTCCAAAGATGGCACAGGCGCAAACATAAGTTGCGGAGCTCAAGGAAAAATTCTTGGCGATCACCAAGGAGATCGAAGAGGCACACGAAGGTTAGGTGACTCAAGAAGAGACACATGTCAGTTTTGGGGGCCTGTTGGAAGAAGACCAAAGTGGAAATCAAGGCGATTTTGGGAAAGAAGGCATGCATGAGGAAAGCGACAGCTGGAAGGAAGAACAACATGTGCGCATGCATGGAAGACCAAACAATGGTAGGGTTAGGGTTTTGGTAATGTATTGTAATGGATGAAGATCCAGAAATGTATAAATATAGATACTTAGGTATCATAAGAGGGAGAGTCGATTGATTATTATGAAGACTAGTCAGTATTCTAGAGAGTCGAATTATATGTAATATTTTGTTATATGACCTATTTTTGTAAGTTGTCGAGATAGAGAGGACGGAAGAGGGTAGGTCTTGAGGGTTAGATCATAGGCTGAGGATCCTGGTGCGATATAGTCCGCCTCATAATATATCTCGATACAACTGAAGGGAATCGTAAAGCACACGACATTGTAATGACAGAACGACGATAATAAAAGAGCCAAGAGCCAAATATTTGTGGATGTATCCTAGGAGGGGGTGAACCATGGTAACATCTATGTTATGTGATTGAATGCATGTATTTATTTATTGTATCAGTAGATATAAATGGGCGAATGAATGATTCTTTATATTTCTTGCATTAATCGTAAATAATGGTATATTGCGTTAATAAGTTACAGTAGCACTCCCTTTACACATTTATCATATCTCTCACTCAATCCTAGGTTGTAAACACATGAGTATTTTAGCCACCCATTAAGACTATATCGGGTGAGACTATGCAATGCATTCTGTGTGTTGCGTTGCCTTCTGGTTTACTAGGAGGGTCGATAGTTTTAGAGGCTTTGTTGGAAACCTGAACAGACATGAACCCTGGGTCAATAAACCTAGAAAGGAGATAAGACAAAGTGTAACCAATATGGACCTTGAATATCCACACGTCGATATGTATGGTGATCTCCTTTATGAGAGTGGAAGTTCAATAAATCCACTTTCAGATGCATTACTTGATAGCTTGATTTATTCAAAATGTAGAACATACAAGCATGATGTTCTATCTCATGGAAGACTAGAAAATCGAGGAGTTGATTTTAAATCTCTTCCTCCACATTTGTTGTTACAACTAGGCAATGCAACAATTGATAATAAGGATCATCTTTTCATGTTTCTATCAATTCTAACAATGATTGGTGCCTTCATAATTATTGAGGTCGGGTTCTTACTTGTGGGACACACCCATGAAGACATAGATGGAATAAATAGGAGGATATTTTCCAACTTGAAAATTAAATAAATATATTCTTTAGCTTAGATGATGGATACATACCACACAATTGAAGAAAAATGGGTGTTTCCACCTATAATGATTGATAATGTGTATGACTTTAAAACTTTTCTCAATGGATACTTCAAGGTAAAAATGCACTTGTTTGACATTTATTGTCCAATAATTTGAATTTTTAGTACTCAATAATGTTCCAATATTAAGATACAGGGAATCCATGAAATATATTGAGTGGTTAAAGCTAGTTGAGCTGTGGGATATAGATGATGAAAGTTGACCTAAATTTCCCATAGGGATGCCATATTTCTTACATCTAAAAGAGAATAAGGTTTGTTTAAAAGATCCAAAGGAAGGAATTACATCATACATAAGAATGTGGGAAGAGACTATTGGTGGTGAGGATTCTCCAATTGTTACAGAGGAATCGAAAAATAAGGTATATTGGAAAATAGTTATTCATAGTGTTGATGGAGTTTATAATGATCATATAATAGTGGATCGAATTGATTCATTAGGAATTCTGACTCAAGACAAGACAAAACCTCAATGATTATTCTAATGTGCTCCATGTAATATATCGTGTTGTGTAGGAGGATTTTGAAAATGTGACATTTAAAACAATATTTCTTGGACCGAGGTGCAATAGGCCAAAGCTAACATTCAATCCTCATGATGAAAATGAGAAAATAAATATGTTTCTTGCTAGACCAAGAAATGAGGATGGAGGGAAGATATTTTGGATGGTAATGGACACCTCAAATATTTTCTAGGATGATGTAAGTGGGACTCTTCATATTAAGGTTGATTGGTGGAAGCCTAGTTCAGAGAAATACACAACAAAAATATTAAACCAATATTGGGTACTAAGTCCCCACGACACAAAACTTGTGTCTCTTCCAATTAATACCATAGAATTGGCATGGAGGGAAAAGAGAAAATATTGCAAAAGGGTCAAGATAAATAAATGTGATGTAGACGGTGTATTTCATCTAACTGAGGATTCCATGAGATTTGGTGGAAACAATTTGTCCTTTGAAAGATCAATTAATATTTATTAAGAAACAATTTTCAACGTTTATTGTATATCATGTATTATCTTCATAGGGATAAAGGATTATTGGCAAGGGAAATTTGTTGAAGAATGTCTCACACATTTGGTGAAAAAGAAAGAACTTAGAATATTCAAAGGCTTGTCTTTAATCACTTCATGGGAAATTTGGTTAGCTACAAATGCAGGGATATTTGAGAAGATGTATATCCCTTCGATCCATTGTGCATATCTAATTAAATCCATTTTCTCATATTTCAAATTTTGGATACAAACCCATTTGATATTACAATTCTCTTATGATACTATTGAAAAATATAGGGCTTGGGGATACTTTGATGGTGCAATTCAAGGTAACCCCCCAAAAGGAGGATCTCGTGATACTATTTTTCTTAATGATACTAAAAAAAATAAAAAAATTCAAAGCCAATCTAGGAGATGACATGAAAAACTTTATAAAACTACTTGCTCTAAAAATTCTCTTAAGATTGGTTGCTCAACAAGGAATATAAAAATATAAGTTTTTGGTCACTAGATGACACTAATCAATTGGATGAATGGAAAAATCAAAATGAAAACTCTATTTTTAATCCTGATATTTGATGAAATAAACACATCATTATTAGTCTTTAACTCTATCTTCTTTGAAGATGTTTACAAATAATTTAATAGGTAAGTGGATTCTTTGTTTAAAGAATGATTGTATCACTCTATTGGTACAAGGAGGTGAACGGAATGGAAGGATGTCAATTTGTTATAAGAGTGTATTTTTCCCATGTTAACTTGATGACCTTCCAGACAACTATACTTTTGATGAAGAGTATGATTGAATAATTAAGGGAGATGAACTTCTAGAGAAGACTAAGTTTGCACAAACTTTTAGATTTATATTTTTCTTAATTTGTATAAGTTATGTGTCTGCTCTTACTTTTTTGGATAATGAAAAGTAAGTAAGACACTCTTTTCTATAAATGTGTAAACTATTTTTTTATTTTATTTTAGCTCTATTTGAAAGGTGGCATTTTGTTTATCTTCATGAGATGAGAAATCTAAAAGTCTCTTATTGACAAAGAGTAAATCATATGCAACGTGTATTTTTCTTTCATCTTGTTAGAAATGTACATGCTTTTTTGCTTTTTCCCCTTAGCTTCATATTATATTTTGAGGAGTTTTAAATTATTTAGTATAGATATGTAAATTTTGGTTCCTCTAATTTGGGATAATAATTTTTATTTATTTTAAAACCAAACAAATACAATGTAATGTTGAAACCAATACTTAGTTAATTTTCCATTGTGAGAAAGTCAATATAATTGCAATGCATTCATATGAGAATACTTTATACTAATTACATGGCACATTAATGTGAGAATACTTTATACTAATTACATGGTACCATTCAATATTTTACTCAGAAATTTCAAATTTCAATGTGGCATATAATTTTTAACAATTATTTTAATTGCTTTGAAAACAAACAAACAAAATTTGTTGTTGAAATCCGATTTTCTTAATTTTCGTTATATGTAAAATTCACTACAAGTTCAATGTATTATTCTGACTATACTTTATACTAATTACATGATACTATTCAATATTTTACCTAGAAATTACAACTTTCAATGCTTTGTCTAAATCAACATAATTTCTCACTCTATCAAACTTGGTATCAAGTCTAATAATGGACTTAAAAAACATAATATCAAGTTGATTTATTAAAATTATGGAGAATCCATTTAGCAATGTTCTTGTTGAATAGTTTTGTTAGAAGACTGTTGTTGTAAGTGAAATACAATACAATTCTTGTAGAAGTAGAGTCAATTTATTTTTTTATTCCATATTCCAGTACTTAGACGATATGTCGAATTTTTTTGTTGTTGTTGTGAAGAGTTGAGTTATGCCAACTAAATATATATAGTTGAACATTATAAAGATGCACAGAGAGCAAAATCTTAAAAAGTAAAAAAAGGAACTCTATGCTAGAACAAAAGAAAACCCGACATGTTTTGATCCCCCCAAGGATCATCATCCAGAGCACTCGAGAATGAAGAGAGAATCATTGAATAATAGAAAATACAAAGCATATAAACAGATTTCAAGACCCTGAAACTTGCTTGTGTAGAGGTCAGTTGGGTATTCTTTTTAATTAAATAATGATTTCCCAAGTCCAAGTAATCGTCAAGCAATGGTTATTGATGTCTCAAGTCAACAAGAAATGGTATCCAACTTTCGCTAAACTTCCAACCATCTTCCCTATTTAGAATATTTGGGTTCAACTCAATTTCTAGAGCCTCTATTACCTTACGCTTCCCATAGTTATCCAATTTGGTCACAAATCTAGCATTATTTAAACAAACATGGTGGCTAGTTGTCCAAGAATGTTAAACAAGGGATAACTTTTGGACTCTATTCAACTTTAGGTCGGCACCATGCTCTTTAAAACAAGAATTCCCATAAACATGGAAATGATTTACATACTTTCTAGACCAAATAATGTATTTTTTCTAAACATTGATCACCAGGTATGTTGATTTTAAAGGAACTTATGTACATATAATTATGACAAACTCAAATAAGATATATATATATATATGTGTGTGTGGATTGTATGCATTGTTGTAGTTAGTTATGAACTATTAATTAGAACTTCTTGTAACTCTTATTATGTGGGAACATAGTCATAAAATAAGTGATTGATTAAATGAAGAAAGTTTGAATTTTTTCTTTGAAATGACATAAGAGTGTAAGCATAAGCATGAAATTGTTTCCTTTTAAATTTAAAAGGAGGAATGAAAGTCAAAACGAGACTTTAATAACCATCTATAAACCTCGAATCTATATAACTTCTCGAATAAAATGAACATATATATATATATATATATATATATA
>ML790442.1:125880-155709 GCA_009831015.1 Picea engelmannii | reverse complement strand
TTGAATAGAGTAAAAAATGACCTATGCATGGAAAATATTTTCATTAGAAATGCATCAAGAAATTTAAAATCCATTAATGGTGTCTTGGAAAACTAAAGTTGTTGTGCTTAGTAAATCTCCCCCATTTTTGGACAAATGGAAACTACAATATGAATTTATGTTTCTTCAATCATTTGAGATAGATAATGAAATTTGACAATCCAACAAAGTTCATTTTCCTCTTCCTCATCTCAACTTCCTTTCTCTTTTCCTCATCTTAGAACTGAGGACACAATTTGTTTTCCAGATTGTTATGCAGTTTCTTTAGTCTAAGTTTTTGAAGTTTTTTGTAGAGGGCGGGGAAATTGTTATAGTGATAGAAATCAGGCAGTCAACTGATTCTCTAACAGATGCAACAAACTTAAAACTTAGGTTATCTAAGAATGAATGCAAAAATTGCATTCAAACTTTTTATCCAAACTTAAAAATTAGGTTATCTAATTACATTGTGTTAGAGTTTGGCAATAAGACTTCAAATTTGTTATCCAATAGCATGTTTTATGAAAGCAATTTAAATATTATAAAAAACAATTATTTCATTTGGCCTATTTACAAGATTGGATAGCAGGGAAATATTTGTAGTCAAAGGCTAATAATTGATGGTCAACAATTAATTGAATGATATAGTCCTGGCCTTCAACAGGGACTAATAATGGACATTAGCAATAACTCAAGTGGGTTTCCCCTTCGCCCTCTTGTATTTAAAAAAATCAAGTTATTATAATTTATTGATTTCTAATGTAGCACACTTCTTACTCCATGAAACTTGGATAAACAAGTCCAATAATGCAATTAAAAGAAACATCTTCTAGAATTGGTTTATTAAATCTATATTTGAGATGAAAATAACATACAAAAAAACCTCTATAGAAATATATTTCAAATCCTATACATTCATCTCGATGTATTCACTATCAAAATTTCTTAGAAAAACATATCAAGGGAAACCTTGTAACTAGTTTATATACTATAAATAAAATTCAGATTATTTGCAAACACAAAGTATCACAACCATTTTATAAAGTGTATCAAAATTATTATAAAAGTGTATCAAAAGTCCCTTCGAAAAACTCTCAAGTTATTAATACTGTAATGATAAAAAGAACTATAAAAATTTACTAGAAAGTTGGCTCCAGTTAAGCCACATCTTGCATATTATCCTCCAGCTCTACTCCATTAATTTCCTTATGCTCCTCAATGATTTTCAAATTCACCAATAACATGGATCTCAATTGTTCCTTCTTACATTTCCAATTCTTGAGGTCACATAATGACCCATTTTAATGCAAGTCCGAGGGAAGACCATGAATCAACAGGTCCTTGGAGTAGATAGAATAAACAAGATGAAGGGAAGAAGCTATGGTGAGTGGAAGTCCAAGGTGGGTCACTATTCTTCTAATTAGAAATTGAAAAGATTCACTAGTGCGTTGAGATCCAATTTTTTTCCTTAGTGGATTATCAAGATGAAGGCATCGACCTCTAACTACCATTTGTGAACGGTCGATGTATGCTTCATTATTTCCATGATGCACTTGTCTTAAGCAACATCATCCATCTTAATCTAGCTCGTAAATTCATCCTTCCATCCATTCCATATCTAAGTCCAATTCATAATGTTGAAATTCACTTTGTCAGTGTTCTTGCTACAACTCTTCGTGCCTCTTTTCACATCCTTAAGTTTGGTAACATGCAACAACCACTCTGACAATGGAAATGTGCTAGCATAACTCCCCAAATATATATCTTCCCTACTGGGTTGGCACACAAGGATGATTTTAAGGATGGAAATTTATATTAAAATGTAGAAACATGGGCTAATCTTACTAGTCCTTAATATGCAAAACGTAAAATGTTTGGCAATAGATTTGTAAAAATATTCAAATTTCTAAGGATTTTATATAGTTTCTATACAATTTTGGCGATTTTTAAGGTAAAATAATTTTATTCTATGGAATTTGGGCAAATCGTTTTTAGAAAAAATGGAAATTAGCGAATATTTTTTTGGGAAAAAACATGGAAAATTAGCCCATTTGCGAAATTTAGCCCCTAAAATCACACCCCGAGCCTACTAGAGTGGAATTTTATGTGAAGAACTTTCCTTGAACCACATGGACATGCTAAGCCTCAAACTAGTATTGAAACCATAAACTATGCTCATTTACATAAACTATGCACATTAGAGTCAAACACCCTCCATTCCCACTTGAAAAATCCATAGCATAGGCCCATAACAAGGAAAGGTAAAATAAATCCAATTAACATAAATAATTTCATGAATACCAACCTAAATCATTGTCTCTCCTATTGCCCGTTGTCACAGAATGGACTTACAATATCAAATTTGATGGGTGCTTCCTTCAAAGCCCAAGATGTTGGCCTATTAAACCCACATGCATCCCACACTACTACCATCATAACATTCATTAATTCCTACATCGAAGGAATGAAGTAGATAATTATGATATGGTGCTTGCATATTTGATCCAGGGGATCAAAAAAATGCTCAAAACTCAAAGTGTTTGAAATTGCTCGAAAATGGATTCATTGTGTATATATCATCTTCACGATGCCAACGCAACTTGAACGGGCTCAAATAAATTCTATATGGCTCAGATATCACGTTCTGTTTGATTTCCCAAACATGCAAAATTTGTTGTCTGTGCAGTTTGTACAACCTGACGTGGCAGCTAACTGTACAGTCCGTAAGACCATACAAATGATGTGGCAGGGTGACATGGTAGGTTTATTATGTATTGAATGACATGGACCAATCCACTATTGACACATGTCAGTTTACATGGATGAATGAAAGGGTGCCACATGGCCCAGCTAGGGTCTGCCACGTGGCACCCCCTTGTTGTTGTGTAAAATTTTGGCTTGGAATCCACGGGGGTTTAACCCCAGACCTCCGAGAAGGTGAGTGGACATAGAGCAGGCCAAACTACCAGTCCCCTTGTGGGTGCTTATGAACCCTATAGTGACAAAGTATTATTTTGAATTTGATTAACGATAATTCAGGTGGAAAAAGGGTCGGGGCTAAGCCCCAACCCTTGTTCACAGTCCACTACAACAATACCATATGACTAGAGCACAGGTAAAGTTGGGGTCCAGTCGACGGGTGCGAGCAGTTAGCCTAGCCCTTGGACATGTACCCTTCCACGCAACCGAGACCTCCGCAGTTAGGGCGCCAATTCCGTTACCGACGCAACAATTACGCCCACAATCCGCCCACACGCCCAAAACAACAAGAAATATAGGTTTTGGAGTGCATTCCAATTTTTAGCAAAATGTTGTGCATTTTGGCGAGCATAGACAACATGTTATTGCGAAAAACTTCCAAGGAGGATATTTTTCTCAATTTGTGGCCAAACTAGGTGCAAAAAGATCCCATCTAGGGGTTTTTGGACATTCTGGAGCCATCTATTTTTCATTCTGAGCATTGTAAATAACTTTTTTTTAACACTTTGATCATATAATGAAATGATCCATTGGAAGTTGGACCAAGAGATGTAGCCCAAGAGAGGGGTGAACTCCTTTATCATTTTTTTGTGTTATGTGTTTATTCTGATGGTTTTTTTATGACTGTTTATGTTGTTCATTTCAAGTATAAAAACTCAATATTTTCATGTGCTTGCAACTTTATCCAATTTCCCAAGACACATACATATTCCACTTGAAAATTTGTATACACAAACCTTTTCATTTTCAGATCAAGTTGGTATCAAAGCAAAGTTTTTTGAAGGTTTGATTGTTTGCAAGTGTTTTGTTTTCTGATGCTTACAAGGTTGAATCTCACAAGAGGAGAAGGGAAAATTGTAGAGCCAAGTTCTCAACTTTCACGAAGGAGAACAATACAATTCACCTCAAGCTTCAAGGAGGCATTCACCAAGTATGGCTCATGAGGAGAGTCATGAAATTCCTACTTCAGAAGAGGAAACTTTCAGAAAATCATTTTATGATATGACATAAATGGTGAAAGTTTTATTTGAAGAAAGGAATGCAAGGTTGCAAGGAGAAATATCAAATCCTCCAAGAGGTAATCAAGATAATGTTGATACAACTCCAAAAGGAAATGGAGGAAATGGTGATACTCCACTTCCTTCACCTCCATCTTCGCCTTCTTCTACCATTTCACAACCACCTCCAAATTCTCCAAAAGACTATGGTAAAATTCCTCCACAAACTCCTTTGCTTAAGCTTGATATTAAGTTTGAATTGCCTATGTACAATGGAGAGGTAAATTCAGATAAATTGGATAATTGGATTCTTCATATTGAAGTGTATTGTAGGATATACAGAATCCAATATGATGAAACTAAGATTCAACTTGCTTCTCTTAGATTGGAAAGTGTAGCACTCATTTGGTGGGAAGCCAAAACTCAAGAGGACATGAAGAAGAATGGTAAAGTTTTATCCTCTTGGAATGATTTATTGTTGCAATTAAAATGAAATTTTATCCATTAGAATACATGCATAAAGATATTATGGATTGGAAAAAATTTAGGCAAGCTAAAGGGAAAAGTGTGCAAAGGTACACTCAAGAATTTAGAGGAAGAGCTTTGATTTTGGGTATAGATTTATCTTCTCAAGAAACTTTACTCAAATACATTGGAGGATTGCATAGCTATTTGAGACACACAATTCTCATGTTTAACGCTACAAATATAGATGAAGTTTGTGTATATGCAACTCATTTGGAAGCAAGAGGGAAGAATGCTCCTCAAGAGGGAAACGAGAATCCATTCTACAATGGAGACAAAGGAAAGAGGAAATTCAAAGGAAATGGAAAGAAGAATGCTTCAGTCAAGAAAGAGGGAGAAAAACTCTCATGTAAACATTGTTCAAAAGATGGCCATGATGAAGACCACTGCTGGAAACTTCATCATGAAATGAGACCCAAAAAGTTCAACAACAAAACTAAACCAAAGACTGTTGCAACTACACAACATGATTTAGGATCTGATTCAGGAGATGAAACAAAAATTACAGCCATGTGTTTTCAAGTTAAGGATTCTATTGCCAGTACTAGTTCTTCAAGTAGTAGCCTCAATGACTCGACATGAAAGAGAAATAATAGATCTTTTCCACATAAGGGTAATTTCAAAGCATACCAAGATAGATACTCTATTTGATATTGGATCTCAAGCAAACCTCATTTATGAAGACACTGTAAAGAAATTGCATTTGGAAACAATTCCTCATCCTAAACCATATCCTCTAGGTTGGATATGTGACAATGCCAAATTGCATGTCACAAGAAGATGTAAACTTAGATTTTTTCATCACTGCAAACTTTATAGATGAGGTAGAGCTTGATGTTATTCCATTGGATATTTTTGGTATTGTGTTGGGAAGCCCATATTTATATGATAGGAGAGCCATCTTTCATTGTCATGAGAACAAATATCATTTGTTTAAAAATGGAGTTGAGTACATTGTTAGAGCACCTACAAAGAAGTTGAATTTGTCACTTGTAAATGCTAGACAAATGAAGAGATTAGTCAATGCTAGTAACAATTTTGTACTCTTGATGATCAAACCCAAAGATAATGTTGAAAAAGAAGCTTTCCAAGGATGTGATGAAAAGTTAAAATCTGATTTATATGAGGTTTTTAACCAATATGATGAGATGTTTCAGGAGCCAAAAGGATTTCCTCCTAAAAGAGGTATCCAACATGAGATCCAATTGCAACAAGATTGTCCTCTTTCAAACATTGGCATGTACAGGATGTCAGTCATGGAGAATGCTGAAATTAAAAAACAAATCCAAGTGTTGATTGACAAAGGGTTATCATGCCAAAAACATCGCCATGTGGGTCAACAATTGTCTTAGTACCAAAGAAAGATGGTACATGGCACATGTGTGTAGATTTCAGAGCCTTGAACAAGATTACGGTAAATAATTGTTACTCTCTTCCTATAATTGATGATTTGATTGATCAATTGAAAGACGCTAAGTAATTTACTAGGTTGGACTTGAGAAGTGGTTATCATTAGATTAGGATTGTTGAGGGGGACACATGGAAGACAAATTTCAAAACAAAGCAAGGTTTGTTTGAATGGATGGTTATGCCATTTGGGATTTGCAATGCTCCTGTAACATTCATGAGAGTTATGAATGATGTTTTAAGGCCTTTTATTGATGATTGTGTAATTGTCTACTTGGATGACATATTGATATTTAGAAAATCTCATGTAGAACATGTTAGGCATATGAAGCAAGTTTTAGATGTATTGAAAAATGAAATTTGTTTTTAAAGATGTCTAAATGTGAGTTTGGAAAGACCTCACTTGTTTAATTGGGACATATTGTTGGAGGAGGAGAACTAAAAATAGATCCTTCAAAGGTCAAATTCATTTTAGATTTGCCCACGCCCAACAATGTAACAGAGGTAAGAATCTTTTTGGGAGCATCCCAATATTGGAGAAATTTTATTTCTAGCTTCTCCTCAATTGAAAATCCATTACAAGCCATGAAAAGCATCAAACAATTTTGCCAATGGGGAGGCAAGCAACAAAAAACTTTTAATGCATTGAAGGAGAAAATGCGTTCATCTCAATTTCTTGCACTTCCTTATTTAAGACAACCATTTGAGATACAAACAGATGCAAGTAACTATGCCATGGGAGCAGCCTTGTTGCAACATGGTAGGCCCATTTGTTATTATTATGAAACTTTTAATGGTGTTGTGATTAATTATCCTACATATGACAAGGAGTTGTATGCATTGGTGCAAAGTGTGAAAAAATGGAAACACTATTTGTTGGGAAAAGAAAATAGTATTCACGCAGATCATCAACCATTGCAATACTTGAAATCACAAACAAAGATACAACAAGCAAGGCACTTTAGATTGATGGGTTTCCTACAAAAATTCCACTTGGTTATCAGGTATAAGAAAGGCATTTATAACAAAGTTGTTGATATGCTTTCTAGGCCTATTGTTAGTTCTTTAGTTATTCTTAAGCATAATTCTACCATTCATGAGAGCTATGTTGAACAATATGCTTTAGATGCTAATTTTAAAGAGGTTCATGCAACTTTGTATCATTCTAACCAAGTTGAGGAATTGGATTACCATGTGCATGATAAGCGTTTGTATCATCTTGGAAAGCTATGTATTCCACAGGGTGAAAGAGTCAACATCATAAGGGAAGCACATTCTTCTCTTATTGCTGGCCACTTTGGTGTAGGCAAGATGATGGATAATTTGCAAAGCTATTGCTATTGGTATAAAATGAATGAAAGTGTTTCATGTTATGTAAGAGGATGTTCTTTATGTGTTGCAAGTAATCCTAGCAACAAAAAGTTAGAATTGTGTACTCCACTTCTGGTTCCTTCTCGTCCTTGGGAAAACATTTCCATGGACTTTGTAGGAGGATTACCTATGTAAAAAAAGAATCATGATTATCTTTATGTTGTGGTTGATCGTTTCAACAAAATGTGTATTTTTATGCCTTGTAAGAAGTAGGTTACAGCTAAACAAACGACACAAATGTAATTTCAACATGTATGGGTACATTTTGGGTTTCCCAAATCCATTATTATTTATAGAGATTCTTGATTTATTGGGAACTTTTGGTCAAGATTATGGGCACTCATGGACACCAAGTTGAAAAAGAGCACATCATTTCATCCACAAACTGATGGTCAAACGTAAGTGGTGAATAGAACAGTAGCACATATTCTTTGTGGTTATTGCAACAAACATCCTAAACTTTGGGATGAGCACATACACTACATTCAACATGCTTATAACTGGGATAAGCATTCATTGCCTCAAACATCTCCATTTGAGGCATGTTTTGGTTATTTTCCAAAATCTCTTTTAGATTTTATAATTGGGAAGGATGTTTCTATTGATGGTCATTATGACATTGATAGAGAAAATAAGTTCATTGAACAAATTCAATTCATGCATCAAATGGTACAAGAACAGTTGGAAAAAAGCCAAGCCAAGTACAAGACAAGACATGACAAGCATCATGTTGATCACAGTTTCCAAGTCGGAGATGAAGTTTGGCCTTAAATTAGAAAAGAGAGGCTTAAAGGAGAAGGTAAAAAGATGAAATCAATTAGATATGGACCTTTTAAGAATCTTGAAAAGATTGGTAATAATGCCTTTCGTTTGGATTTGCCTCCTTATATGCAAATGCATGCAGTTGTTAATGTTGAGAATTTGAGATTGTATGAGCCTCCTTTGATTGATGATCAAGGAGAGAATGTTCAAATTCCTTCCATAGATGACGTCTCTCTAGAATATCTTTCAGAATTGCATGAGGATACAATCCTTGATAGAAAAATAAGAACTTCAAAAAGAGGGAATGTGGAGTACCTTCGTGTTGGTATCAAAGGCACAAATCCAAGAAAAGTTAAATGGATTGAGGCTAGAAAGGTGAGGGAATTGTACCTGTTATCCCCGTTTTCTAGGGATAACTAGGAGATCATGTCTCGAGGCCCACAGGTCCAAGACATGGAGTACTGAGAGCAGGATTGACCTGAGCATGGCCCTGGAGGGCCCATCCTTCTTCTTCTTTGCCAGACTTGTCCTCTTAGCAGCAACAACTTCCATCACCATCGGATTGGACTTGCATCAGAGAAGAATCTTGCTTCATGAGGTAATTGGTCCAAGGTATCATGGTATGTGTCATGTTTGATCGTTATAAATTTCTTATATATGCATCAGGTTCCTTACATTTCTGACAACTGCTTGGATCTTACACTAATCCACTTGACCATTGTTGGGGGGATTGACGGGGTGCCCTAGCAAGCTTGTATTTATGGGTTTTGGTTGGCCACCAGGGGGGATTTGCAGAGCCACTGTCTGCTCCCACCATTTTATCACTTTACATCTTATCTCCCATACATCCGTCCCATTCCCCTAGTCCAACCATTACGATGACCTTTGAGGGTTACACTTTGTCCTGTGGGAAGAAGGGGCTAAAGGACCAGGGGGTAAAAGAAGTTGGTAAAAGATAAAAGCCATAGGAAATAAAACCTAGAGATGCTTCGCCCAAGGATCCCTGAGAAGGCAATAAAGGGCCTCTCGATAAGAAACAAAAAGGGACCCTAAGAAAAATAATAAAACAAGACCTAACCAAGAGGATGGCAGGTCTCATCATGAGCTGACCCATTATGTTCATAGGTATCTAGCAGTATGACATTGCCATTATCTGGTCACCACGCCAGGGCAATGACCTTTGGTTGCATCGCCAAGGGAAAGGGGATCTCATCACGAGCCAGCCTTATCATTTCTGCAAAAATACCAGTGGGTAACACTGTCAGCTCTGGTCACCACGCCAAGGCAGTGTCCTCTGTTCAGACCTTGAAGTAAAAAGGAAGAAAAATAAATAAATAAAAAATAAAGGCAATAAAGGGGCTTGGAAAAAAGTGCATCCATGACGGGTACAACTCACCTCCTACAAAGGCACCCACGGAAAACACCTACCCCCTGGTCTAACTATGACTAGACATCCTTAGACCGTACCACTTCATGTACATGGTTTGAATGATCTTCTGTGGAAACTTTCCTTTTCTTGTGGATACTGGCCCAATAGGTTATTTTTTCTGTGTCTTCAACTTTTTATAGTAGGTCAGTGTAATGTCTTTGAGCTATTGGAGGATATGCTAGGGATTTTATGCATGTATTTGATAAATTTAATAATGAAACGTGATTGACATTGCTATGATCCCAAGGACTGATGAGCCCATGGAGGGCGTAGTTTTTAATGTGCAGGACCATACCCGACGGACAGGTACCAGTGGACCGGTACACATGGGGATATGATTAGCTTGGACCTCCATGGGGCTGAAGAGCCCATCAGATGGTTGCTAGGATGGAAAAGACAGGACAATGTTATGATGAGCCATTGCATGAGAAGAAAGAAGGACGTTCCACCCAGGACTCTTTCGCATAGCCCGGCTTAGGGGGAATCACCCACTCGAGATGGAACGTTTGCCTTTGATGGACAGGATGTCACCTGGGAGAGTTGGACATTGTCTGGAGTGTGTGGCAATGTGCTGAGGTCATTTGGCATGTGTGGCAGCTTGGAGGAGCCCTAGAAGGGCCAACGTTTGGTTTCTGGATGTTGTATTTTCCCAAAAAGGGCCAACGTCTCCCTCAAAGGGGCTTGACGTCCCTCTTTTTGCTCATATTATGACATTTTCTAGGAGTTAATGTAAAAAACAGTGTAAATCTTATAGTCAGCCTTGTCGGTTTTTTTAATGACCTTAATTTTAATTCAAAGGTCATAGATTGGTATAAATAGAGGACGTTTCTCCTCATTTTAAATGGAACACAACTCACTCTCTTGTGAGAGATCAACTTTTAGTCTTTTGCTTGGTATTTTTGGTCTTGGAAGTGAGGCACAACTCTTATTGGAGGATTCTTCTTGGCATTTATGGTGTTTTTCTCATGGAAGGTTTACAACTAGGGTTTGATTAAGCATTCTCCATGATTTGTAAGTAAATTTTTCATGCAAAACTTCTTAAATGAATGGTTGTAGGTTCAATTTCTTACATTTGCTATATCATTGCTATTATATTGCTAAATCTTGAAACCCTAGGTAGCAATCACACTAGTAGGTCATTGCTATATGTCCCCATGCTTGAGAAACTTGTTTTAGCCATTGATAAAGGAAGATATAGCCTATTCGTTGCTACACTTATCTCTCTTTTTCTGAGTTAGCATTAAAGTATATGTTGAATAGAGGAGACGTCCTAGGCCTAGTTAATTCTACACCTAGGGTTTTAACCTTCTAGGGTTTGAAAAGCCTTGCCCCCGCAACACTTTTCTCCCTTAGATTTGTACTTTGAAGCAAGCCGTTTTGCCAAGAGTATTTAGAGAAAGAGGAAGGAGCATGAGGCCTTTCTTAAGCAACACCGGAATGAGCCTCCTTCCCTTAGGGTTTTGATTCTAGGGCCCTGCCATTGCAGAACCATAGAACCTAACCTTCTAGTCTTTAAATTTTGATCCTCTTGCGATTTTGCCCTTACTTTTGACTCCATATTACCCTAAGGCACTGGTATTCTTTCCAACGTTGAGCTTGTTATGCAAATTCGTCGTTCAAACTTTCAAATTTTGAAACCCTAACTAACCCTAACGCCACTAACTAGGGCTGACGTCATACCTGACGCAACAACCCCTCTAACTCTGCAATAAATGATGACGTTATGACTTTATTGAGATTTTGTTGATAGAAATTACTGTTGGCTTGGTCATCTTATGATAGACATTGATGAATTGATGATTTTCATTGGCTAAATAGAAAAACGTTGACCTTCTTTGTCTATTATATTGCTTATTAAACAAAATCATACTAACCCTAAAGGAAGCTGACGTCATCCCTAGGATATTGACGCAACAATCTATTGTATATGAGCAACTAATGACATTTAATGCATTGATTTAATTCAAGGATTGATCATTTTCATTAGATGCTATATTATCCTAGTGTTTATTGACAAGTAACATTACATTTCCATTGTCATTATTGCAAACATTGACTTCGTCAATATTTACTGTTGTATATGCTCATATACATTAAATTTTGATAGTCATTGATTCATGAAGTATTAACCATCACTGCATGTACTAGTTTCATTGTTGTCTTGTCTCGCAAGTAGGTGCCTTTTCTGTGGTTATTCTTTACTTGACTATCTTCTGGGTGGTAATCTTTGAAGGGGAAACTAGCCTTAATCCTTTGAGCCTTTTCCTTTCAAACACCATATTTCCAGGGACGTCTCCCTTGGGCTTAGCCACCCCAAATAGAAAGGACCTCCCCATTGTGGTGACATTGGGTGGGGTAGGTCCCTGTTACACCAGTTTGACCCTTATCCTCTAGTCTATGACCTAAAATACAAACTGCGCGATAACATTTTGGCACCATTGCCGGGGAACACTGAGTCAATCTTCCTCAACGACAAATCTTTTGGTAAGCCTTGCCTATAGATGCCTTATTCTTACAAGCTTACCTGGCGACTCCACTAGGGTGTTTTCCCTTATCTTTGATAGTTTCAAGAAAACTATCTGGCGACTCCACTAATGAAGAAGCCAACTATGACTTCACAATGGGATCCAGGAAACTACAGACCTTTGGATATGAGTAGAATCCCAGGATATCCCAGAAAAATGCCTCTCTCTTATAAGAATTTTCTCCCTAGATTCTTTGGCCTCGATGGAGAAAGTCCCAATTATCACATGAGCAGATTTTGGGAATTCTTTCAATACCGCCCTGTCAGTGACGAAGCTGAAGACTTAGTGATGAAACTCTTCTCTGCCTCTCTGCATGGAGAGGCTAAAAAATGGTATGATAACCTTCCAGCAGCCGGCATCATATCTATGGACCATTTTGAAGAGATCTTCCTTGCAAGGTGGGCTTTGAAATTGGAAGATGTACAATCATTGTTGAAAGAGCTTGAAGGCATAAAACAAGCAGGTTATGAGATTGTCAAAGTTTTCGGGGCTAGGTTCCAGAAATTGTTTTACCAGATTCCTGAAAGCCATCGTCCTAAAGGAAAGTACCTCATTTATCTCTATACTAATGGACTTCAGGGGCATTTGAGCTTCCTCCTAAATAAAAGGAATCCGAAAACACTTGCAGAAGCTCACAACATGGCCATTCAAATCGAAAAGAATCTCCTCTCATCTGGAATCAATGGTATCACCATGGACACTCTTAGCTTGATAAAACTAGTTTCCCTTGAAACCTTTGTTGAAGATACACAAGAGAGAATGGGACAAGTTTTCGACCAGCAGAATGAGGACGTGATTAAGGAGAAAGAACCTAAGAAAGATGATGAAGTATCCACCCGTGCTCCTCCCTCTGATGAAGTCGTCCAAAAACTTGTTTCTCCTGTACAACAAAGTGAAGATGAGGTTAGTTGATTTCCACTTCAGAATTCCGATGATACTATGTTCCTTGATTCAAAATATGAAAAGAAGGCTTTGAGCGAAGATGATGGCCCTTGCTATACAATCAAAGACAAAGAAGCAATCCATGAGGATGAAACAATGACACATGCTGAAAACACCGAAGTCCTCGAAGTTCCTGTGCGAGAAGAAACAGTGAGTTACCCTCCTCCCCTAGTTTTTGATGATGCTTTACCTTGCAATGAAGAGGAGGAGGAGGATGAATTTTCAAATGTTTCAGGCCCTGCATTTTATGACATGGACAGTGACATAGCTGATTTCAATGAGTTCATACATGTTGGGAGATGTAGGTGGGATGCATTTAGTTATGATACAGATCCCATCTATGACATAAAAGGTCATCTTCAGACGTTTCCCTTGCAACTACCACAACAGATTACTTTTGACCAGTGGCAACAAGGAGATGAGGTTTTTACCCATACCTCCTGAAGGACCAAGGATGACCCAGTACCTTATTTTCCTGATGATTTTCGGTCATACCTTGAGGACTTTGATGACTGTTCTTCTGAGCATTTGGATTTATTTTGTAAAGATGATTGTCATTCACCTATCTGCTCAGATTTTGATACAAGTGAGAACGTTGTTTTCCTATGGAAAGTCTCTCATGGCTTTTCACTCCAGCCACCTGTTGTTACTTTACCATGCCTATCCATTAAAGGTGTGCTTGGGAAGTATATTTTTAATGTTGAGTTTCCTTTTAGGCAAAGCCTGAACTCCAAGGGTTGGTTGGGTACTGTTTGTTTCAGTCAGTTGTTCAACTTTACCTTTTTAGTCTGTCAGTCGTCTGCTAGATCTTTGTCGATCCCTTCTTTGACTTCAGGGTGTGAGGATGTCCTAGGTAACCAGTTTGCAGGTCCTTTGAGTCAGTTTTCTAAACCTTGCATTCTTCATGACCCTTTCTTGAAGTGGATTGAGTACTTTCCTCAGAAATGGACTTGGCAGGATTTTATCCCTCCCACCCGCCTCCATGAGTTAGATTCTGACCTTTCCGATGATATGATATACATTGTAACTCATGACATTTTTGTGCTTGACTTATCACTATTCTGGTTTATGATGAAGCACAAAGGCAGGTATCGAGGAACGTTACTGGATTGGCTTCATTGGTTGTTTGACTACACCAAGCGCCTAGCCAGCAGGTAAGTATAGGTAAGTATCTCACTTTCTGCTTGCATCTATGATTAATGCATGTACATATATTATATTTTTGGGGTGGCAATACCACCCCACCTTTGTTGCTAATATTTATTTTCAAGTGTGAGTAGATCTGTAGGTTTATGCCAGAGATGTTGAGGTTCTCATGCGCTCTACGGTGAGCACATGTCCCTGAGTTGGAGCCAGATGTTATCCCCGTTTTCAAGGGATAACTAGGATATCATGTCTCGAGGCCCACGGGTCCTAGACATGGAGTACCGAGAGAAGGATTGACCTGAGCATGGCCCTGGAGAGCCCATCCTTCTTCTTCTTCACCAGTCTTGTCCTGTTAGCAGCAGCAACTTCCATCACCATCGGCTTGGACTTGCATCAGAGAAGACTCTTGCTTCATGAGGTAATTGGTCCAAGGTATCATGGTATGTGTCATGTTTGATCGTTATAAATTTCTTATATATGCATCAGGTTCCTTACATTTCTGACAACTGCTTGGATCTTACACTAATCCACTTGACCATTGTTGGGGGGATTGACAGGGTGCCCTAGAAAACTTGTATTTATGGGTTTTGGTTGGCCACCAGGAGGGATTTGTAGAGCCATCGTCCGCTCCCACCATTCTATCACTTTACATCTTATCTCCCATACATTCGTCCCATTCCCCTAGTCCGACCATTAGGATGACCTTTGAGGGTTACACTTTATCTTGTGGGAAGAAGGGGCTAAAGGCCCAGGGGTTAAAAGTAGCTGGTAAAAGATAAAATCCATAGGAAATAAAACCTAGAGATGCTTTGCCCAGGGATCCCCGAGAAGGCAATAAAGGGCCTCTCGATAAGAAACAAAAAGGGACCCTAAGAAAAATAATAAAAAAATACCTAACCAAGAGGATGGGAGGTCTCATCACGAGCCGGCCCATTATTTTCATAGGTATCTAGCAGTATGGCATTGCCATTATCTGGTCACCACGCTAGGGCAGTGACCTTTGGTTGCATCGCCAAGGGAAAGGGGGTCTCATCACGAGCCAGCCTTATCATTTCTGTGAAAATACCAGTGGGTAACACTATCAGCTCTGGTCACCACGCCAAGGCAGTGTCCTCTGGTCAGACCTTGAAGTAAAAAGGAAGAAAAAGAAATAAATAAAAAATAAAGGCAATAAAGGGGCTTGGAAAAAAGTGCATCCATGACGGTTACAACTCACCTCCTACAAAGGCACCCACGGACAACACCTACCCCTGGTCTAACTATGACTGGACATCCTTAGACCATACCACTTCATGTACATGGTTTGAATGATCTTCTATGGAAACTTTCCTTTTCTTGTGGATACTGGCCCAATAGGTTATTTTGTCTGTGTCTTCAACTTTGTATAGTAGGTCAGTGTAATGTCTTTGAGCTATTGGAGGATATGCTAGGGATTTTATGCATGTATTTGATAAATTTAATAATGAAACGTGATTGACATTGCTATGATCCCAAGGACTGATGAGCCCATGGAGGGCATAGTTTTTAATGTGCAGGACCATACCCGACGGACAGGTACCAGTGGATCGATACACATGGGGATATGATTATCTCGGACCTCCATGGGACTGAAGAGCCCATCAGATGGTTGCTGGGATGGCAGAGACAGGACAACGTTATGATGATCCATTGCACGAGAAGAAAGAAGGACGTTCCACCCAGGACACTTTGGCAGAGCCCGGCCTAGGGGGAATCACCCACTGCAGATGGAACGTTTTCCTTTGATGGACAGGACGTCACCTGGGAGAGCTGGATGTTGTCTGGAGCATGTGGCAATGTGCTGAGGTCATTTGGCACGTGTGGCAGCTTGGAGGAGCCCTAGAAGGGCCAACGTTTGGTTTCTGGATGCTATATTTGCCCAAAAAGGGCCAACGTCTCCCTCAAAGGGGCTTGACGTCCCTCTTTTTGCTCATATTATGACATTTTCTAGCAGTGAATGTAAAAAACAGTGTAAATCTTATAGTCAGCCTTGTCGGTTGTTTTAATGACCTTAATTTTAATTCAAAGGTCATAGATTGGTATAAATAGAGGACGTTTCTCCTCATTTAAAATGGAACACAACTCACTCTCTTGTGAGATATCAACTTTTAGTCTTTTGCTTGGTATTTTTGGTCTTGGAAGTGAGGTGCAACTCTTATTGGAGGATTCTTCTTGGCATTTATGGTGTTTTTCTCATGGAAGGTTTACAACTAGGGTTTGATTAAGCATTCTTCATGATTTGTAAGTAAAGTTTTCATGCAAAACTTCTTAAATGAATGGTTGTAGGTTCAATTTCTTACATTTTCTGTATCATTGTTATTATATTGCTAAATATTGAAACCCTAGGTAGCAAGCACACTAGTAGGTCATTGCTATATGTCCCCATGCTTGAGAAACTTGTTTTAGCCATTGATAAAGGAAGATATAGCCTAGCCGTTGCTACACTTATCTCTCTTTTTTTGAGTTAGCATTAAAGTATATGTTGAATAGAGGAGACATCCTAGGCCTAGTTAATTCTACACCTAGGGTTTTAACCTTCTAGGGTTTGAAAAGCCTTTCCCCCGCAACACTTTTCTCCCTTAGATTTGTACTTTGAAGCTAGTCGTTTTGCCAAGAGTATTTAGAGAAAGAGGAAGGAGCATGAGGCCTTGCTTAAGCAACACCAGAATGAGCCTCCTTCCCTTAGGGTTTTGATTCTAGGGCCCTGCCATTGCAGCACCATAGAACCTAACCTTCTAGTCTTTAAATTTTGATCCTCCTGAGATTTTGCCCTTACTTTTGACTCCATATTACCCTAAGGCACTGGTATTCTTTCCAACGTTGATCTTGTTATGCAAATTCATCTTTCAAACTTTCAAATTTTGAAACCCTAACTAACCCTAACGCCACTAACTAGGGCTGACGTCATACCTGACGCCGCAACCCCTCTAACTCTGCAATAAATGATGATGTTATGCCTTTATTGAGCTTCTGTTTATAGAAAATACTGTTGGCTTGGTCATCTTGTGATAGACATTGATGAATTGATGATTTTCATTGGCTAAATAGCAAAACATTGACCTTGTTTATATGTTATATTGCTTATTAAACAAAATCATACTAACCCTAAAGGAAGTTGACGTCATCCCTAGGATATTGACGCAACAATCTATTGTATATGAGCAACTAATGACATTTAATGCATTGATTTAATTCAAGGATTGATCATTTTCATTAGATGTTATATTATCCTAGTGTTTATTGACAAGTAACATTACATTGCCATTGTCATTATTGCAAACATTGACTTCGTCAATATTTACTATTGTATATGCTCATATACATTAAATTTTGATAGTCATTGATTCATGAAGTATTAACCATCACTGCATGTACTAGTTTCATTGTTGTCTTGTCTCGCAAGCAGGTGCCTTTTCTGTGGTTATTCTTTACTTGACTATCTTCTGGGTGGTAATATGTGAAGGGGAAACTAGCCTTAATCCTTTGAGCCTTTTCCTTTCAAACCCCAGATTGCCAGGGACGTCTCCCTTGGGCTTAGCCACCTAAATAGAAAGGACCTCCCCATTGTGGTGACATTGGGTGGGGTAGGTCCTTGTTACGCCATTTTGACCCTTATCCTCTAGTCTATGACCTAAAATACAAACTGTGTAATAACAGTACCCTCATCTACAGATTGATTGAAAGTAGTATTTTGGACGTCCAAAAGCTTTCCAATGGGGAGGAGTGATCCAGGGGATCAAAAAATGCTCAAAAATCTAAGTGTTCAAAATTGATCGAAAATGGATTCATTGCATAGATGTCATCCTCACGATCCCAACGCAACTTGAACGAGTTAAAACAGATTCTGTATGGTTGAGATATCGCATTATGCTCGTTTTTCCAAACAAACAAATTTGGTCATTGTGTAGTTCGTATAGGCTAATGTGGAAGATGACTATACAGTTCGTATGACTGTATAGCTGATGTGGAAGGGTGACATGGTGGGATTATTGGGCAGGTGGTGACATGGAAGGATGACTATGCATTGAATTACATGGACCGATCCACGGTTGACACATATCAATTTACATGGATGAATGAAAGGGTGCCACATGGACCAGCCAGGGGCCGCCAAGTGACACCCCCTTGTCGTTGTGAAAATTTTTGGCTTGGAATCCACGGGGGTCGAACGCCAAACCTCTGGGCAGGCGAGTGGAAAGATATCAGGCCAGACTACTAGTCTTCCTGCGGGTGGTTCTTAACCCTATAGTTGCAAAGTATTATTTTGAATTTGATTAATGGTAATTCGAGCGGAAAAAGGGTCGGGGTTAAGCCCTAGCCCTTGGTCACACTCCACTACAATAATACCATACGACCAGAGCACGGGGAAAGTTGGGGGGCCATTCGACGAGCGCGTGTAGTTATCCTATCCCTTAGACATGTACCCCTCCATGCAACCAAGACCTCCGCAGTTAGGGCTCCAATTCCGCTAACAATGCGAGAATTGTGCCCACAATTCTCCCACGCATACAAAACGACATTAAAGCTAGGTTTTGGAGCGTGTTCCAGTCTTACGAGACTGATGTTCATTTTGGTGAGCAGAGACAACAGGTTATTGGGAAAAACTTTGAAGAAGGCTTTTTTTCTCAATTTTTGGCCAAACCAAGTGTAGAAAGAGCCCAGCTAGGGGTTTTTGGACATTCTGGAGCCATTGGAGCCATCTGATCATTGTAAAGCATTTTTTTTAACACTTTGAGAATATAATGAAAACGATCCATTGGAAGTTGGACCAGGAGATGTAGCCCAAGGAATGGGTGAACTCCTTTATCATTTTGATGTGTTATGTGTTTATTTTGATGGTTGTTTATGATTGTTTATGTTGTTCATTTCAAGTATAAAAACTCAATATTTTCATGTGCTTGCAACTTGATCCAATTTCCCAAGACACATACATATTCCACTTGCAAATTTGTATACACAAACCTTTTCATTTTCAGATCAATATTAAATCACCATCCCATTGAACTAAATGCATGAGAGGGTGAGTGTTAATGTGATAGGGGATTGCTATCATTATTAAACTTTGTCATATCAAAAGAGAAGAACTTACCTTTTAATGCAAAAATATAAATATTAATCAAAAATATAAATATTGTAATATACACTTTGAACTTAGATTTTAATACAAAAATACAAAAAATGTAAAGGATCCAAGTTTTTGTGTAAAATTTAATTCTGCGTTATGTAAATTTAATTTTATGTGACTCATAATATCATAACAAAAATTGGTGAATATATACATTCGAAGTAGTGAATAAGTAATATTTTACTTTCTCATTTTTGAAAGTTCAATTTCAATAAAGGTATAAATTCTAAGCCATTATTTATTTCCAAATTTAATGAAAACTATATTATTTTCCCTTTGTAAATTTTACCTCTTAATTTTTGTCATGGATTTATTTGAATTTAACTTTCACGTAGGCTCTTAAATATATGAAAGACTTGTTTTTTCCTCACATACAGTTGTGTCGTGCATGGCGTTGACTAATAGGTTTTCATAATAACATAAATAATGGGTTCAAATAGAGAAATACATGAAGATCATTGATAAACACACTAAGAAACTCTTATTTGGTCACATTTAATCACCTAATGGAGTTGAGGTTACTAGTTTAATTCATGTTAACAAGTATATGTGATACCTATCATCAATAGCCCTAACATGTTCATAAAGCAATTTAGTATTTTTGAAGAACTATGTTGAGTTTGAACTTAGCTTTTGTAGTATACCTATGGAGGTAATATGGGAGGTACCCAATGCGAATGGGGTCATGTGTTATTAATAGAGGCCATTCAATGTAAGATGGACTAGGTCCACTATAGTATTAAATAAGTCTCACTGTGGTAGTTAGATATAATAAATAGGTTTTCTAAAAGATTCCTTCTTTAGAATGTTCCTAGGAGATAAATAATGTTATATAAAGAAGTGTAAGCAATGTATTGAAGCATGGTGAAGAATATTGATATTATAACAACCAAATATTACTTGAGGAGTGCATTCCTTCCATACGAAATAATATATGGTGTTACCCTACCTCAAGGGTTTTGTCTACATTCTTGGTGAATGGTTTGGTTTATTCTTGATTATTACTTAAGTATATTTGAAGATCTATTTAGGTCTATATCATTTGGTATCAGATCTCTTTCCTTGGCCAAAGAAGGGAAGAAAATTTTGGGTCATTTTGCATATTTTTTTATATAAAGACACAACAATTAGCAAGGAAAGGGCGTGAGCATCAACACACTTATGCAACATCAGGAAAACAGAAAAATAATCAATGAAGAGGTGCATGGAGGACTATCATCACTACAGGAAGACATCAAGTTAGAAAAACAATCCCATGGAAACACTAACATGATGTAGAGAAAGATCAGGGTTGCAAGGTAGCATTTGGGCATCATGTTCGTCTTCCATTAGGATGGATGGATGGTCATACTTGGTACTAGTTTGCTACAATTATTAGTCGGTTAGATTGTATTTTTTCTTCTCATGTTTTGACAACGAAACATGCCTAAGGGGGGTGGAATATAGTATACCTAGGGAGGTAATATGAGAGGTACCCAATGGGAATGTGGTTATGTATTATTAGTGGAGGCCATTCAATGTAAGGTGTAATAGGTCCACTATAGTATTAAATAAGGCCCATTATGGTATTTAGATATAATAAATAGGATTTCTAGAAGATTCCTTCTCTAGAATGTTCCTAGAAGATAAAGAAGGTTATATAAAGAAGTGTAAGAAAAGGCATGGTGGAAAATATTGATATTGTAACAAGCAAGTATTTCTTGAGGAGTGTATTCCTTCCATAAGGAATAATATATGGTGTTACCCAACCTCAAGGGTTTTGTCTACATTCTTGTGTTCATTATTGGTGAATGGTTTGGGTTATTTTTGGTTATTTCTGAAGTATATTGTGAATGGTGAATGTTTTTTACACATTCCTATGTTCATTATTGGTCAATGGTTTTCTTTACTCTTGGTTCAGGTAGTAAATTGTGAGGATTTTAAATTCAACCATTTTTAGGGTTTTTTCAGAAAAAAACCGTGTGATTTTTTTACAAGCCATAGTTCTTTTTTTTTGGTTCTCATAGCAAGATGTATTTTACAAGGAAATATTATGGCCCTAGTATTGGATAATTTCTAAAATAAGAGAAGTCAATGTGGAAAAAACATTGGATAGGGTTGGTCAGTTTACACTTACAAGGTGATGCGTCCATTTGGTGGAAGTTGCTTAATTATAACATGATAAGCACATTCTCCGATGAAGAATTTGAAAAGGTATTTTTAGATAGGTGGTATCATGTTGGGAAAAGGGACATAAAGAGCAACAAGGGTTTATTTTCATTCGAAAACTCTATATTACAAGTTTGTGGTTGTATTCATAAAGAAAATGTCATTGTTTCTACTAACCCTAGTTGCCAACAAAATTTTATCAATAGTCAATTGGTTAATAGATTGCGAATTCCTGCAAAGAATATTCAAAGCACACAAGTTGCAGGTGAAAATTTTCAAATTTTTAAATATTTGAAGCTCAATATGAATAAATTTGTGTTGCATTCATATTTTTATGCTATAGATATGGATGATCTAGATATTTTTTGGGGATATCGTTGGAGAGAATCAGTGGATACAATTAATATTAATGTGAAAAAGAAGTTTTTGAAGTTGTGGTACAAGAAAAAAAAAATCATGTTGTAGGATGTGTCTCTTAGTAAGAAATAAGGGCCCACAGAGGCATGAAAATAAGTTATTGAAGATTTCAAAGTTGAATCAGAGGTAGAGTATACAGAAGGAAGTGAAGCAAAGCCACATGAAGGAAACAATAAAAAATCCAAGGAGATCATTGACTCAAAGGAACATCATGTGGAAGAATTGAAGAAAAAAGGACAGATTCCTACAGTTGTTGTATATCGTCATCCACATCATATTGAGAAAAAAAAGTCATCAAAGCAAGGGTGTAATAATCAACACACTTTTGCACTAGTAGGGAACCATAAATTAAACCAATCAAGAGGTGCATGGAGGACTATCGGCACTATAGAAAGACCTCGTGCTAAAGAATCAATCCCATGGCAACACCAACACGATGCAACGCAAGATCAAGATGGCAAGGCAGTGGTTGGACATCATGTTCATATTCCATTAGGATGGATGGATGGTCGTACTTGGTACCATTTGAATACAATTCTTAGACAATCATACTATATGGTTTCTTCTCATGTTTCAAGGATGAAACATGCATAAGGGGGGTGGAATGTAGTATACCTAGGGAGGTAATATGGGTGGTACCCAATGAAAATGTGGTTATGTATTATTAGTGGAGGCCATTCAATGTAAGGTGGACTAGGTCCACTATATTATTAAATAATTCCCACTGTGGTAGTGAGATATAATAAATAAGCTCTCTAGAAGATTCCTTCTCTAGAATGTTCCTAGAAGATAGAGAATGTTGTAAAATGAAGTGTAAGCAATGTATTGGAGCATGGTTAAGAATATTGTTATTGTAACAAGCAAGTATTGTTTGAGGAGTGCATTCCTTCCATAAGGAATAATATATCGTGTTACCCTACCTCAAGGATTTTTCTATTTCCTGTGTTCAATGTTTTGGTGAATGATTTGAGTTATTATTCTTGCGTATTTCTGAAGTATATTTTCATATCTATTTAGGTCTATATCATTTGGTATCAGATCTCTTTCCTTGGCCAAAGAAGGAAATAATTTTTTGGATCATTTTTCATATCTTTTCAAAGGAAAAAAGGGAGTGGTGCACTTCAAACTCAGTTCTGAAACTTTCTACTCAAAACTTGAAGATTTGTTTAGGTACTTAATACCTTTGGAAAGTGTCTCAATTTTCTTAATAATTCCATGGTCTGATTTAAATTGGTTTACGTATTAAATCAAAATACTAACCTTAGCCGATGCATAATTCTATGGTGTGATTTAAATTGATTTACACTTTAAATTGAAGTTAGCCAATGCATTATTCCATAGTGTAATTTAAATTGGTTTACACATTAAACTAGAATATTATCCAATGCAAAATGTTATAGCCAATGAATAATTCCATGGTGTGATATAAATTGGCTTACATATTAAATCGAAATGTTATCCAATGCATAGTTTCATGCTGTGATTTAAATTGGTTTACATATTAAATCGAAATGTTAGCTAATGCATAAATTTGATCTTTAGAGCCTAGAGCCAAGTTTCATAACTTGATTTGGAAATGATTCAATTTATTGAATTTTTGTTGTGTCATAGCCATAGTACTTGCAACGAACCATGGTTTCATCATACATTTGAAAAAACTCTCTACCATTGCATGACAGACGAAAAATTCCTCCATATAATCCACATACTTTCGTCGCAAATCTAGTTACTTTCCATCACAAGTTAGTCATAAGAGCGACCAAGCTATGATGAATGTGGACCAAAATCGAGAAATTTGCTCAACCATTGTCATCGTATTTTTTTTGTACAAGCAAACAATATCCATTTCCATTTCATCGGATTAACGACCCACATGCAATGAACTTGGAGCACAATCAAACACTATCCAAAGTTATTGTCGTCGTAGGTCCATTGTATGAGCGACTACACTTCGTCGCCAAATAGTTGGAAGAATGAATAACTTACGATGAACTTGGAGCACAATTGACCACAATTCATATTCATTTGTCGTCGTACGTTCATCATAAGATCGACTATTCTTCGTCATAGATTCGGTGTAGGCTTGTCGTATGCTAAAAGAACAACTGATGTAATTTCACTCTAGTTTGCCACAAGAGAAAAAAGGTATTGGCGTACTTGTTGTATTGCCGACAAATTTCTAGTCCTACTATTGATGAACACCTAGTCGTACAATCAATGAACTCCAAGAATTTTGTCAACATTCCAACGTGATTTTTACTAATTAAAAAACAATTAAAACTCTCGATGTCATGTGGTTGAATTTTCCTCACTACTCTCGGTGTCAAATGGTCTCTCATGCACAGCTAGTATGAAGGTAATAGGTTGTTGGTTAATTTTTCTTATGGTATTGATCAACAAGAATTCAATATTGATCATGTTGTAGTATCACGATATGTTGCAACAAATGGATTTCTAAAATAACATGTGGTGACTTCTCCTTAAAAATTACAAAATGAAATAATTTTTTTATTTTATTTTTTATTTTTATGTTCTTATAGGCTTAAAAGTCTCTTCTTTCTATATATTATATATAATATATAATATACAAAACCATAAAAAAAATTGACCAACAACCTATTACCTTCATACTAGCTGCATGTGATAAACCATTTGACGTCGAGAGTAGCGAGGAAAATTCAACCATATGACATAGAGAGTATTAATTTCTTTTTTAATTAATGAAAATCACATTGGAACATTGAAAAACTTCTAGGAGTTCATTTATCGTACGACTAGGTGTTCATCGATAGTAGGACTAGAAATTTGTTAGCAATACAAAAAGTACGTCAGTTCCTTGTCGCTCTTGTGACAAACCTGGGTGAAA
The DNA here is from genome assembly GCA_009831015.1 of Picea engelmannii. Taxonomy (NCBI): domain Eukaryota; kingdom Viridiplantae; phylum Streptophyta; class Pinopsida; order Pinales; family Pinaceae; genus Picea; species Picea engelmannii. Next base: position 131,033 of record ML790442.1, on the reverse strand, counting down.
TTACGTTGGTTGTTCTTTTAGCATACAACAATCCTAATACAAATCTATGACGAAGAATAGTCAATCTTACAATGGACATATGATGACAATGACTATGAACCGTGGTCGATTGTCCTCCGAGTTTGTTGTATGTTAGTCATTCTTCCAACGATCTAGGGATAAAGTATATTTATTTTATCTGTTTATTTTCCTCTCTCACTAAACGTATAATGGTCTGGCGCCTTTTGTATAAACTACCCTCAACACTCATTTTCGATCATATCAACTTCTGTTGTCCTTGATGATGGGTGGTTTGTCCAAAGAAAAGGTGCACAAAGAATTGGATCACATGTTGGATGCTGGGATCATTGTCTTTATAGAGGATTCTGATTGGATTAGTCCTATGGTTGTGCAACCCAAGAATACCAGTGATATTCAAATCTATGCAGATCTAAGGAGTCTCAACACAGCTTGCATCCACGACCCTTTCTCAACACCCTTCACAGATGAGGTGCTGAAAATGTTGGAGGTTGGGAAGCCTACTATTTCACAAATGGATTCTTAGGATATCATCAAGTTCATATCGTGGAGGAGGATTAATATAAAATTACCTTTGTGATAGAATGGGGGTCCTTTGCATACACAGTAATTCCCTTTGGTTTGAAGAATCTCGCTGCAGTGTTTTTTCGGATAGTGGTCGCGACCATTGTCCTGATAGAGGAGTCTGAATGGATTATTCCTATGGTTGTGTAACCCAAGAAGACATGTGATATTCAAATCTGTGTATATCTAAGGAGCCTCAACACAACCTGCGTCCATGACCCTTTCTCAACACCCTTCATGAATGAGGTGCTAAAAATGTTGGCGGTCGGGAAGCCTACTCTTTCACAGATGGCTTCTCAGGCTATCATCAAGTTCAGATCACAAAGGAAGATTCATATAAAATCACCTATGTGATAGAATGGGGGTCCTTTTCATACACGGTAATTCCTTTTGGTTTGAAGAATATCGCTGCAATACTTTCCTGGATAGTAGTCATGACCTTTAAGGAATTTATCCACAAGTTTATTGAGGTATACTTGGACGATTGGATTATGTTTAGTTTATTGAAGGAACACATGCAATCTCTTCGTCTGATGCTGGATCGATGCCACTAGCTACAAATATCCTTGAATTTGAAGAAATGTATTTTATGTACACCCTTTGGCACACTATTTGGCCACGTTGTGCACAAAGATAGATTGTTGGTGGATCAAGCTAAGATTGATGCCATCTTAAATATGGTGGCCCCAAATTAGGTTCAGGATATGCTAGCCATGTTGGTTGATAAAATATATTACCGACAGTTCATCCAAAAATATACCCAGATTGTTGCCCCATTGGAAAAACTATTGTGTAAAGATACTAAGTATGAATGGATGCCAGAATGCCAAAAATCCTTGGATACCCTAAAAAAAAATTGGTTACTATGCCAATTCTGGTTTTTCCTAACTGGTCGAAGCTCTCCCATGTCCACATTGTTGCTTTTTATATTGCATTGGGCGTGGTTCTTGTGCAACCAAGCAAAATCAATATTGACCACCTAGTTTACTTTTCCAGTCACAAGTTGTTTGATGCCAAAAATAATTATACAACAATTGAGCACGAGGGCCTTGCCATGGTATATGCATTACAAAAAAATTTCCACTACTTGTTGGGGTCTGCTATCAAATTCTTCACTAACCACTCCACACTCAAGTATTTAGTCAACAAGCCAATGTTGGGAAAAATATTTTTTAGTTGGTTTCTTCTATTTCAAGAGTTTGATTTTAAAGTTGTGGTTAATCTAGGGAAGCATAATGTTGGAAAAAACCATTTGTCATAGATAGAGACTGGGGAAGATGTGATGAGTCTCTATGATGAACTCCCCGATGCATAACTCTTTTAGGTCAATGTCATGCCTAAGCAATTGGCCAAAATTGTGGAATTTCTCATGATTGGCCAACCTCCCCCAAGGTATACTCCGGTGTAGCGTCATCAACCAGTGACCCATAGTGTCGACTATTAGTTAATTTTCAGACAGTTGTATAAGTTGGGCGAAGTTGCCATCTTGCATCATTGTGCAATAGAACACAAATAAAAATCCATCATGTTTGAAGCACATGAAGGTATTGTTGGAGGCCACAATGCCAGCAAGGATACAATGCATAAGGTCCTACATGTAAGGCTTTGGTGTCCCTCCCTCTTTGCAGATGCCAAGGACTACTGCAAACATTGTGACATATGTCAATGGATTGAAAATCCCTGCCAAATAGATGAGATGCCTTTATTTTAGTGACCGTGCCAGAGCCATTCGAAAAATGGGATATAGATTTTGTGGGTCCCATCAATCCCTTGACGCATCACACAAGAGAGCACTATATTATTACAATGACTGAATACCTCATTAGATGGGTCAAAGTCGAGCCAATCAAAGATTGTACAACATAAACAATGACATGCTTCATTTTTTAGAATCATCATTAGATTCGATTGTCCAACAATGTTTATGAGTGACCAGGGGTTGCATTTTCTGAATGAGACCATTCAACAACTCACTCAGGATTTCATGATCCATCAATAGAAGAGAACTCCCTATCAACCTCAAGCTAATGGTATGGTTGAAGATTTTAATAAAATTTTAGAGCACACTTTAAACAAAGTTTGTAATGTGCATTGTGATGACTGGGATTAGTGCATCCCAAAAATATTACGGGCTTATAATTTTTTTTTCAAAAGGATGAGAAATCACACACCAATCAGATTGGTCTATGGAAAAGAAGCGGTCATGCCACTCACCCTTGCAACCTAAATTAAAGATGATCGGTCCCTTCAACAAATGTTAGAGGAAATTAGGGAACTAGAGGAGTAATGAATGATAGAAGGATTTATCCAAGTGGTCGAGAAGGAAAGACAAAAAACATGAAAGGATCACAACATCTGCTAGGATATCCTCCAGTCGGGATCTTTAGTTTTGTTGTATGACAAAAAATATTTACAACATCTAAGGAAACTATGCATGCGATGGTTGGGTCCTTTCTGGATAGTCTACATCAGTGAAGCAAGTGCCTCCAAGTTGAAAAACTTACAAGGATAATCGATCAAATGACTCATTAATGGAAGCAGGTTGAAGGTGTACTATGTCCTACAAAGGTCAACCATCATTTAGCTCTCCCTATTAGCTTTGAATGTTGTAGAGTAGGTTTAGTGTAGGATGTACAGAAGGTAGCACATCTTATAGTTGAAATAATTTAACTGTTTTACAACTCAACATTCACATTAGTCATGTTGGCAGAGTTGATAGATTGACATTTTTTCCAGAGTCCCCAAATTTCCAAATCAGACTGACAATTTGATATAAGTACAAGATCTCGACCCTGACTGCTAAGTCACATGGGACAATTCCTAGCGATTTAGTTCACTGAATGGGAAATAAATCCCATTTGCACATGTCGTAGGTACATAGTCAGTGATGTTGCCACAATCCCACACAAGCATTACTAGTATGGTGGATCTGACATATTGATCTCCCCATGAGTCACGTTTCACCACCATTTTCTACTTATCCTCCAATCCATCCCCTCCATCAAATTTTTCTATTTCCCCATCATCATCTCTCCCCCAACCTTAACTCTATAAATACCACCCCCCCACGTTATCGATAGAGTAACTCTCCACGTCGCGTTCACTCCAACCCTCATCTACGACTTCATTCATCATCTCATTGCTATTTCCCCCAATTCCCTCATCTTTAGTAACTTTCCTAGTTTTCTTTTCACCTTCCCACTCATGGTGTGTCTTAATAGACTGTCAATACTATGTTCTTTCCAGTTCGGTCGAGCATCTTAACAACCTACACTTCATTTTTCACGAATATTTTTAGTATGCGACCAACTTCTTGGTCGAGATCCCTCCCTTGTCTTTCCTAGCATGAATCAACTTAGTGCCCCACAATTCTCTAAACTGTGTTTTGTACTTGCAGTTGTTCACTAGCTCTCTCAACCCCAAGATGGTTAAAAAGTCGCCATGCATCATCACCTTTGTTGATAGGGAGGGACCCTACTCTATTGTTATCCCAAATACCTTCCTCCATCTCTTTTCATGGATCCCCGTCCTCCAGCAGCAGAGTGCCTGAACCAAACTAAATCATCTTGCTTACTCGTCACGATCCCTACTCTCATATATTGTCATGGATCCCCAACCCTCCAATAGAAAGACCAAGGCTACTAACTCACTCTCATCTTCCAAACACAAAAAGGAAAGTAGAGAATGATACTCTCTCTTGATGGATCCTCACTTGTGTTCAGGGGTCGGTGTTTGTTGGTGAGGTTTAAACATATCCCTCATTCCCCTCCACAGACATGAAATGTTATGGGTCAAGCAGCGGGTCGCATGCACTCCAACTCCATCTTTCACCATGGAGCCTACTTGACTCATTTACAACCTTGAGTCGGGTTGCAATTCTAGACTACGCAAATGATTTTCAATTACTCACACCCAACTGTCACTACAACTTTGTTTGATGCTTTGGGGCGTCAATGCGGATGATTTTCTCTTACTCAAATTCCAATCATTAATCCATGAAATTGTTGGCTCGAGGAAGAGCCAAGTAATAGTAGTGGGGGCCTGTTGGCACCCAAAGTTTTGGGTTCATTTTGCATGTGCGAACAAATGATGTTGTGCCTGCTCATTCCAAGTTCTGTGTGCATTCCTTCCAAGTGTTGTACATGTTCAATCCAAGTTTTGCACACACCCAAGTGAAAACCTCAGAGAAGGGAAATAAGTGTATGTTGGTCCCAGTTTTGATGTGCATCGGAAATCAAGAAAATGCATGATGGAATCAAGAACAGAATCATCGAGAAATCCTCCTGGATGATTACCTACCAGTAGCACAAGGGATCATGCAAATGGAAAAAGATGAGATGGAGAGACAATTAAGATTGCCCTAATTCCAAAAGGATACGTGGACTACAGGCAAGGGCCAAAAGCATGCGAGGAAGTTTGTCAGAAGAATGAGTGGAGAAGAGCAGAAAGAGAAAAAACTCTTGAGCAAAGAAATATATAAAAGGAAGAAGCGATATCAGAAATAGATTCAACTATATGGTTGATGGTTAGATGAGATCCATTGAGTCATTGGTATCGAGCTCACTCTAAGC
>ML790442.1:109125-125780 GCA_009831015.1 Picea engelmannii | reverse complement strand
GAAATAATATATGGTGTTACCCTACCTCAAGGGTTTTGTCTACATTCTTGGTGAATGGTTTGGTTTATTCTTGATTATTACTTAAGTATATTTGAAGATCTATTTAGGTCTATATCATTTGGTATCAGATCTCTTTCCTTGGCCAAAGAAGGGAAGAAAATTTTGGGTCATTTTGCATATTTTTTTATATAAAGACACAACAATTAGCAAGGAAAGGGCGTGAGCATCAACACACTTATGCAACATCAGGAAAACAGAAAAATAATCAATGAAGAGGTGCATGGAGGACTATCATCACTACAGGAAGACATCAAGTTAGAAAAACAATCCCATGGAAACACTAACATGATGTAGAGAAAGATCAGGGTTGCAAGGTAGCATTTGGGCATCATGTTCGTCTTCCATTAGGATGGATGGATGGTCATACTTGGTACTAGTTTGCTACAATTATTAGTCGGTTAGATTGTATTTTTTCTTCTCATGTTTTGACAACGAAACATGCCTAAGGGGGGTGGAATATAGTATACCTAGGGAGGTAATATGAGAGGTACCCAATGGGAATGTGGTTATGTATTATTAGTGGAGGCCATTCAATGTAAGGTGTAATAGGTCCACTATAGTATTAAATAAGGCCCATTATGGTATTTAGATATAATAAATAGGATTTCTAGAAGATTCCTTCTCTAGAATGTTCCTAGAAGATAAAGAAGGTTATATAAAGAAGTGTAAGAAAAGGCATGGTGGAAAATATTGATATTGTAACAAGCAAGTATTTCTTGAGGAGTGTATTCCTTCCATAAGGAATAATATATGGTGTTACCCAACCTCAAGGGTTTTGTCTACATTCTTGTGTTCATTATTGGTGAATGGTTTGGGTTATTTTTGGTTATTTCTGAAGTATATTGTGAATGGTGAATGTTTTTTACACATTCCTATGTTCATTATTGGTCAATGGTTTTCTTTACTCTTGGTTCAGGTAGTAAATTGTGAGGATTTTAAATTCAACCATTTTTAGGGTTTTTTCAGAAAAAAACCGTGTGATTTTTTTACAAGCCATAGTTCTTTTTTTTTGGTTCTCATAGCAAGATGTATTTTACAAGGAAATATTATGGCCCTAGTATTGGATAATTTCTAAAATAAGAGAAGTCAATGTGGAAAAAACATTGGATAGGGTTGGTCAGTTTACACTTACAAGGTGATGCGTCCATTTGGTGGAAGTTGCTTAATTATAACATGATAAGCACATTCTCCGATGAAGAATTTGAAAAGGTATTTTTAGATAGGTGGTATCATGTTGGGAAAAGGGACATAAAGAGCAACAAGGGTTTATTTTCATTCGAAAACTCTATATTACAAGTTTGTGGTTGTATTCATAAAGAAAATGTCATTGTTTCTACTAACCCTAGTTGCCAACAAAATTTTATCAATAGTCAATTGGTTAATAGATTGCGAATTCCTGCAAAGAATATTCAAAGCACACAAGTTGCAGGTGAAAATTTTCAAATTTTTAAATATTTGAAGCTCAATATGAATAAATTTGTGTTGCATTCATATTTTTATGCTATAGATATGGATGATCTAGATATTTTTTGGGGATATCGTTGGAGAGAATCAGTGGATACAATTAATATTAATGTGAAAAAGAAGTTTTTGAAGTTGTGGTACAAGAAAAAAAAAATCATGTTGTAGGATGTGTCTCTTAGTAAGAAATAAGGGCCCACAGAGGCATGAAAATAAGTTATTGAAGATTTCAAAGTTGAATCAGAGGTAGAGTATACAGAAGGAAGTGAAGCAAAGCCACATGAAGGAAACAATAAAAAATCCAAGGAGATCATTGACTCAAAGGAACATCATGTGGAAGAATTGAAGAAAAAAGGACAGATTCCTACAGTTGTTGTATATCGTCATCCACATCATATTGAGAAAAAAAAGTCATCAAAGCAAGGGTGTAATAATCAACACACTTTTGCACTAGTAGGGAACCATAAATTAAACCAATCAAGAGGTGCATGGAGGACTATCGGCACTATAGAAAGACCTCGTGCTAAAGAATCAATCCCATGGCAACACCAACACGATGCAACGCAAGATCAAGATGGCAAGGCAGTGGTTGGACATCATGTTCATATTCCATTAGGATGGATGGATGGTCGTACTTGGTACCATTTGAATACAATTCTTAGACAATCATACTATATGGTTTCTTCTCATGTTTCAAGGATGAAACATGCATAAGGGGGGTGGAATGTAGTATACCTAGGGAGGTAATATGGGTGGTACCCAATGAAAATGTGGTTATGTATTATTAGTGGAGGCCATTCAATGTAAGGTGGACTAGGTCCACTATATTATTAAATAATTCCCACTGTGGTAGTGAGATATAATAAATAAGCTCTCTAGAAGATTCCTTCTCTAGAATGTTCCTAGAAGATAGAGAATGTTGTAAAATGAAGTGTAAGCAATGTATTGGAGCATGGTTAAGAATATTGTTATTGTAACAAGCAAGTATTGTTTGAGGAGTGCATTCCTTCCATAAGGAATAATATATCGTGTTACCCTACCTCAAGGATTTTTCTATTTCCTGTGTTCAATGTTTTGGTGAATGATTTGAGTTATTATTCTTGCGTATTTCTGAAGTATATTTTCATATCTATTTAGGTCTATATCATTTGGTATCAGATCTCTTTCCTTGGCCAAAGAAGGAAATAATTTTTTGGATCATTTTTCATATCTTTTCAAAGGAAAAAAGGGAGTGGTGCACTTCAAACTCAGTTCTGAAACTTTCTACTCAAAACTTGAAGATTTGTTTAGGTACTTAATACCTTTGGAAAGTGTCTCAATTTTCTTAATAATTCCATGGTCTGATTTAAATTGGTTTACGTATTAAATCAAAATACTAACCTTAGCCGATGCATAATTCTATGGTGTGATTTAAATTGATTTACACTTTAAATTGAAGTTAGCCAATGCATTATTCCATAGTGTAATTTAAATTGGTTTACACATTAAACTAGAATATTATCCAATGCAAAATGTTATAGCCAATGAATAATTCCATGGTGTGATATAAATTGGCTTACATATTAAATCGAAATGTTATCCAATGCATAGTTTCATGCTGTGATTTAAATTGGTTTACATATTAAATCGAAATGTTAGCTAATGCATAAATTTGATCTTTAGAGCCTAGAGCCAAGTTTCATAACTTGATTTGGAAATGATTCAATTTATTGAATTTTTGTTGTGTCATAGCCATAGTACTTGCAACGAACCATGGTTTCATCATACATTTGAAAAAACTCTCTACCATTGCATGACAGACGAAAAATTCCTCCATATAATCCACATACTTTCGTCGCAAATCTAGTTACTTTCCATCACAAGTTAGTCATAAGAGCGACCAAGCTATGATGAATGTGGACCAAAATCGAGAAATTTGCTCAACCATTGTCATCGTATTTTTTTTGTACAAGCAAACAATATCCATTTCCATTTCATCGGATTAACGACCCACATGCAATGAACTTGGAGCACAATCAAACACTATCCAAAGTTATTGTCGTCGTAGGTCCATTGTATGAGCGACTACACTTCGTCGCCAAATAGTTGGAAGAATGAATAACTTACGATGAACTTGGAGCACAATTGACCACAATTCATATTCATTTGTCGTCGTACGTTCATCATAAGATCGACTATTCTTCGTCATAGATTCGGTGTAGGCTTGTCGTATGCTAAAAGAACAACTGATGTAATTTCACTCTAGTTTGCCACAAGAGAAAAAAGGTATTGGCGTACTTGTTGTATTGCCGACAAATTTCTAGTCCTACTATTGATGAACACCTAGTCGTACAATCAATGAACTCCAAGAATTTTGTCAACATTCCAACGTGATTTTTACTAATTAAAAAACAATTAAAACTCTCGATGTCATGTGGTTGAATTTTCCTCACTACTCTCGGTGTCAAATGGTCTCTCATGCACAGCTAGTATGAAGGTAATAGGTTGTTGGTTAATTTTTCTTATGGTATTGATCAACAAGAATTCAATATTGATCATGTTGTAGTATCACGATATGTTGCAACAAATGGATTTCTAAAATAACATGTGGTGACTTCTCCTTAAAAATTACAAAATGAAATAATTTTTTTATTTTATTTTTTATTTTTATGTTCTTATAGGCTTAAAAGTCTCTTCTTTCTATATATTATATATAATATATAATATACAAAACCATAAAAAAAATTGACCAACAACCTATTACCTTCATACTAGCTGCATGTGATAAACCATTTGACGTCGAGAGTAGCGAGGAAAATTCAACCATATGACATAGAGAGTATTAATTTCTTTTTTAATTAATGAAAATCACATTGGAACATTGAAAAACTTCTAGGAGTTCATTTATCGTACGACTAGGTGTTCATCGATAGTAGGACTAGAAATTTGTTAGCAATACAAAAAGTACGTCAGTTCCTTGTCGCTCTTGTGACAAACCTGGGTGAAATTACGTTGGTTGTTCTTTTAGCATACAACAATCCTAATACAAATCTATGACGAAGAATAGTCAATCTTACAATGGACATATGATGACAATGACTATGAACCGTGGTCGATTGTCCTCCGAGTTTGTTGTATGTTAGTCATTCTTCCAACGATCTAGGGATAAAGTATATTTATTTTATCTGTTTATTTTCCTCTCTCACTAAACGTATAATGGTCTGGCGCCTTTTGTATAAACTACCCTCAACACTCATTTTCGATCATATCAACTTCTGTTGTCCTTGATGATGGGTGGTTTGTCCAAAGAAAAGGTGCACAAAGAATTGGATCACATGTTGGATGCTGGGATCATTGTCTTTATAGAGGATTCTGATTGGATTAGTCCTATGGTTGTGCAACCCAAGAATACCAGTGATATTCAAATCTATGCAGATCTAAGGAGTCTCAACACAGCTTGCATCCACGACCCTTTCTCAACACCCTTCACAGATGAGGTGCTGAAAATGTTGGAGGTTGGGAAGCCTACTATTTCACAAATGGATTCTTAGGATATCATCAAGTTCATATCGTGGAGGAGGATTAATATAAAATTACCTTTGTGATAGAATGGGGGTCCTTTGCATACACAGTAATTCCCTTTGGTTTGAAGAATCTCGCTGCAGTGTTTTTTCGGATAGTGGTCGCGACCATTGTCCTGATAGAGGAGTCTGAATGGATTATTCCTATGGTTGTGTAACCCAAGAAGACATGTGATATTCAAATCTGTGTATATCTAAGGAGCCTCAACACAACCTGCGTCCATGACCCTTTCTCAACACCCTTCATGAATGAGGTGCTAAAAATGTTGGCGGTCGGGAAGCCTACTCTTTCACAGATGGCTTCTCAGGCTATCATCAAGTTCAGATCACAAAGGAAGATTCATATAAAATCACCTATGTGATAGAATGGGGGTCCTTTTCATACACGGTAATTCCTTTTGGTTTGAAGAATATCGCTGCAATACTTTCCTGGATAGTAGTCATGACCTTTAAGGAATTTATCCACAAGTTTATTGAGGTATACTTGGACGATTGGATTATGTTTAGTTTATTGAAGGAACACATGCAATCTCTTCGTCTGATGCTGGATCGATGCCACTAGCTACAAATATCCTTGAATTTGAAGAAATGTATTTTATGTACACCCTTTGGCACACTATTTGGCCACGTTGTGCACAAAGATAGATTGTTGGTGGATCAAGCTAAGATTGATGCCATCTTAAATATGGTGGCCCCAAATTAGGTTCAGGATATGCTAGCCATGTTGGTTGATAAAATATATTACCGACAGTTCATCCAAAAATATACCCAGATTGTTGCCCCATTGGAAAAACTATTGTGTAAAGATACTAAGTATGAATGGATGCCAGAATGCCAAAAATCCTTGGATACCCTAAAAAAAAATTGGTTACTATGCCAATTCTGGTTTTTCCTAACTGGTCGAAGCTCTCCCATGTCCACATTGTTGCTTTTTATATTGCATTGGGCGTGGTTCTTGTGCAACCAAGCAAAATCAATATTGACCACCTAGTTTACTTTTCCAGTCACAAGTTGTTTGATGCCAAAAATAATTATACAACAATTGAGCACGAGGGCCTTGCCATGGTATATGCATTACAAAAAAATTTCCACTACTTGTTGGGGTCTGCTATCAAATTCTTCACTAACCACTCCACACTCAAGTATTTAGTCAACAAGCCAATGTTGGGAAAAATATTTTTTAGTTGGTTTCTTCTATTTCAAGAGTTTGATTTTAAAGTTGTGGTTAATCTAGGGAAGCATAATGTTGGAAAAAACCATTTGTCATAGATAGAGACTGGGGAAGATGTGATGAGTCTCTATGATGAACTCCCCGATGCATAACTCTTTTAGGTCAATGTCATGCCTAAGCAATTGGCCAAAATTGTGGAATTTCTCATGATTGGCCAACCTCCCCCAAGGTATACTCCGGTGTAGCGTCATCAACCAGTGACCCATAGTGTCGACTATTAGTTAATTTTCAGACAGTTGTATAAGTTGGGCGAAGTTGCCATCTTGCATCATTGTGCAATAGAACACAAATAAAAATCCATCATGTTTGAAGCACATGAAGGTATTGTTGGAGGCCACAATGCCAGCAAGGATACAATGCATAAGGTCCTACATGTAAGGCTTTGGTGTCCCTCCCTCTTTGCAGATGCCAAGGACTACTGCAAACATTGTGACATATGTCAATGGATTGAAAATCCCTGCCAAATAGATGAGATGCCTTTATTTTAGTGACCGTGCCAGAGCCATTCGAAAAATGGGATATAGATTTTGTGGGTCCCATCAATCCCTTGACGCATCACACAAGAGAGCACTATATTATTACAATGACTGAATACCTCATTAGATGGGTCAAAGTCGAGCCAATCAAAGATTGTACAACATAAACAATGACATGCTTCATTTTTTAGAATCATCATTAGATTCGATTGTCCAACAATGTTTATGAGTGACCAGGGGTTGCATTTTCTGAATGAGACCATTCAACAACTCACTCAGGATTTCATGATCCATCAATAGAAGAGAACTCCCTATCAACCTCAAGCTAATGGTATGGTTGAAGATTTTAATAAAATTTTAGAGCACACTTTAAACAAAGTTTGTAATGTGCATTGTGATGACTGGGATTAGTGCATCCCAAAAATATTACGGGCTTATAATTTTTTTTTCAAAAGGATGAGAAATCACACACCAATCAGATTGGTCTATGGAAAAGAAGCGGTCATGCCACTCACCCTTGCAACCTAAATTAAAGATGATCGGTCCCTTCAACAAATGTTAGAGGAAATTAGGGAACTAGAGGAGTAATGAATGATAGAAGGATTTATCCAAGTGGTCGAGAAGGAAAGACAAAAAACATGAAAGGATCACAACATCTGCTAGGATATCCTCCAGTCGGGATCTTTAGTTTTGTTGTATGACAAAAAATATTTACAACATCTAAGGAAACTATGCATGCGATGGTTGGGTCCTTTCTGGATAGTCTACATCAGTGAAGCAAGTGCCTCCAAGTTGAAAAACTTACAAGGATAATCGATCAAATGACTCATTAATGGAAGCAGGTTGAAGGTGTACTATGTCCTACAAAGGTCAACCATCATTTAGCTCTCCCTATTAGCTTTGAATGTTGTAGAGTAGGTTTAGTGTAGGATGTACAGAAGGTAGCACATCTTATAGTTGAAATAATTTAACTGTTTTACAACTCAACATTCACATTAGTCATGTTGGCAGAGTTGATAGATTGACATTTTTTCCAGAGTCCCCAAATTTCCAAATCAGACTGACAATTTGATATAAGTACAAGATCTCGACCCTGACTGCTAAGTCACATGGGACAATTCCTAGCGATTTAGTTCACTGAATGGGAAATAAATCCCATTTGCACATGTCGTAGGTACATAGTCAGTGATGTTGCCACAATCCCACACAAGCATTACTAGTATGGTGGATCTGACATATTGATCTCCCCATGAGTCACGTTTCACCACCATTTTCTACTTATCCTCCAATCCATCCCCTCCATCAAATTTTTCTATTTCCCCATCATCATCTCTCCCCCAACCTTAACTCTATAAATACCACCCCCCCACGTTATCGATAGAGTAACTCTCCACGTCGCGTTCACTCCAACCCTCATCTACGACTTCATTCATCATCTCATTGCTATTTCCCCCAATTCCCTCATCTTTAGTAACTTTCCTAGTTTTCTTTTCACCTTCCCACTCATGGTGTGTCTTAATAGACTGTCAATACTATGTTCTTTCCAGTTCGGTCGAGCATCTTAACAACCTACACTTCATTTTTCACGAATATTTTTAGTATGCGACCAACTTCTTGGTCGAGATCCCTCCCTTGTCTTTCCTAGCATGAATCAACTTAGTGCCCCACAATTCTCTAAACTGTGTTTTGTACTTGCAGTTGTTCACTAGCTCTCTCAACCCCAAGATGGTTAAAAAGTCGCCATGCATCATCACCTTTGTTGATAGGGAGGGACCCTACTCTATTGTTATCCCAAATACCTTCCTCCATCTCTTTTCATGGATCCCCGTCCTCCAGCAGCAGAGTGCCTGAACCAAACTAAATCATCTTGCTTACTCGTCACGATCCCTACTCTCATATATTGTCATGGATCCCCAACCCTCCAATAGAAAGACCAAGGCTACTAACTCACTCTCATCTTCCAAACACAAAAAGGAAAGTAGAGAATGATACTCTCTCTTGATGGATCCTCACTTGTGTTCAGGGGTCGGTGTTTGTTGGTGAGGTTTAAACATATCCCTCATTCCCCTCCACAGACATGAAATGTTATGGGTCAAGCAGCGGGTCGCATGCACTCCAACTCCATCTTTCACCATGGAGCCTACTTGACTCATTTACAACCTTGAGTCGGGTTGCAATTCTAGACTACGCAAATGATTTTCAATTACTCACACCCAACTGTCACTACAACTTTGTTTGATGCTTTGGGGCGTCAATGCGGATGATTTTCTCTTACTCAAATTCCAATCATTAATCCATGAAATTGTTGGCTCGAGGAAGAGCCAAGTAATAGTAGTGGGGGCCTGTTGGCACCCAAAGTTTTGGGTTCATTTTGCATGTGCGAACAAATGATGTTGTGCCTGCTCATTCCAAGTTCTGTGTGCATTCCTTCCAAGTGTTGTACATGTTCAATCCAAGTTTTGCACACACCCAAGTGAAAACCTCAGAGAAGGGAAATAAGTGTATGTTGGTCCCAGTTTTGATGTGCATCGGAAATCAAGAAAATGCATGATGGAATCAAGAACAGAATCATCGAGAAATCCTCCTGGATGATTACCTACCAGTAGCACAAGGGATCATGCAAATGGAAAAAGATGAGATGGAGAGACAATTAAGATTGCCCTAATTCCAAAAGGATACGTGGACTACAGGCAAGGGCCAAAAGCATGCGAGGAAGTTTGTCAGAAGAATGAGTGGAGAAGAGCAGAAAGAGAAAAAACTCTTGAGCAAAGAAATATATAAAAGGAAGAAGCGATATCAGAAATAGATTCAACTATATGGTTGATGGTTAGATGAGATCCATTGAGTCATTGGTATCGAGCTCACTCTAAGCCTATTGTAATACTGTAATGCTTTTGAATATAATTATGAATCTATCATATGTATGAAGTCTGAGAGAATGTGCAATGTGTTGTATTTCTGGGAAATTATATAAAATAAGGTATGAAGCTTTGTTGATGGCTAATACAATCTATTTAATGTATATTGTGTGTGATGGAATTGAAGGAATAATAAAGTTGTAACAATTTTGATCTACTGTGTTTATCACATGTTATTTGAATATGTGTGTGTATTGTTTTACTTCTTAGTCCTAGTAAGTTTTCAGATATGAGTTGCATAGATTCCTGCTTGAATGGGTCATTTTGCAGATTTTTTCGAAGGAAAAAAGGGGGTGGTGCACTTCAGACTCATTTATGAAACTTTCTTCTCAAAACTTGAATATTTGTTTAGGTACTTAACAACTTTGAAAAGTGTCTCAATTTGGTTAATAATTCCATGGTCTGATTTAAATTGGTTTTCGTATTAAATCAAAATACTAGCCTTAGTCAATGCATAATTCTATGGTGTGATTTAAATTGGTTTACACTTTAAATTGACGTTAGTCAATGCATTATTCCATAGTGTAATTTAAATTGGTTTACATATTAAACTGAAATATTATCCAATGCAAAATGTTATAGCCAATGCATAATTCCATCGTGTAATTTAAATTGGTTTACATATTAAATCGAAATGTTAGCCAATGCATAATTCCATCATGTGATTTAAATTGGTTTACATATTAAATCAAAATGTTAACCAATGCATAAATTTGTTCTTTAGAGCCTAGAGCCAAGTTTCATAACTTTATTTGGCAATGATTCAATTTATTGAATTCTCATTGTGTGGTAGCCATAGTAATTGCAACGAACCATGGTTTCATCATACATTTGAAAAAAGTCTCAGAAAGATGAAAAATTCTTCCATACAATTGACAAACTTTCGTCGCAAATCCAATTCTTTTTTGTCACAAGTTAGTCATAAGAGAGACCAAGCTATGACTAACATGGACCACAATCGACCAATTTGCATAACCATTGTCATCGTATGTTTGTTGTACGAGCAACCAATCTCCATTTCCATTTCATCGATTAACGACCCATGTGCAATGAAATTGGAGCACAATCAAACACTATCCAAAATTATTGTCGTCGTAGGTCCGTCGTATGAGCGACTACGCTTAGTTGCCAAATCGTTGGAAAAATGACTAACGTAAGACAAACTTGGAGCACAATTGACCATAGTTCATAGTCATTGTCATAGTTCATAGTTTCAAATTTCAGTTGGCAGTCGGTGGAACTGATGTCAACTTTGTCATGTGACCACTCCTACTATACTTATGCCGTTGTAGAAGCCTCCTCCTCCTCTTTACACCAGAAAGCTCTTGAAGAATATCAACTGGCTCCTCCTGAATTGGGGGGCTTCCTTCCTTGACTACAACATTGGTCAAGTCATTCCAAGGTTTCTACTCTGCTGTAGTTTTCAGTAGCATTATGATTTGGGTGAGTATCCCTTGAAAAGCAGGCAATAATCATGTGTTATGTGTGACATGACTCCCATTGCCTGCACAACACCTCACCACATCTCCATAGAATTCATTCATTTCATGCTCAGGCTCATTCAATAACTTCTCAGCAACTGGGGTCAGGAATATTCTTATATATGCAACTGGGTCTATAACAAACAACACAATTCATTCATTTCATGCTCAGGCTCATTAATTAACTTCTCAGCAACTGGGTTCAGGAATATTCTTATATATGCAACTGGGTCTATTACAAACAACACAATTCATTCATTTCATGCTCAGGCTCATTAATTAACTTCTCAGCAACTGGGTTCAGAAATATTCTTATATATGCAACTGGGTCTATAACAAACAATACAATTCATTCATTTCATGCTCAGGCTCATTCATTAACTTCTCAGCAGCTGGGTTCAAGAATATTCTTATATATGCATCTGGGTCTATAACAAACAATACAATTCATTCATTTCATGCTCAGGCTCATTCATTAACTTCTCAGCAGCTGGGTTCAGGAATATTCGTATATATGCAACTGGGTCTATATCAAACAAAACAAGCTGCAGAAATTGGTTCTTGTGCTATTCAGATACAGTGCTAGAAGCTTCATCGGCAAGGATGACAATGGGCTCTCTGTGGAAAATCGTCGTGCTTGTAGCGGTGGCGAACTTCTTTTCGGCCTCAGGTGTCTTTTCTGATTCTGATGGTGAGTCTCGTTAGAGTCCATTGCAATATTCGATTCAGAATTTTGAAAGAGCAGAAGCTGTTTTAATTTGGAGAAAGCCCATGTTCTTTCAACATTCTGGTTGTGTGAAGGAAAGTAAAATTTTGCCTGGGGAGACACCAAGCTCTCCGTGAGTCCGTGAGTGAGTTGGACCATTGCTTTTAAGGACCCATTAACCTTATTCGAAGTTCTGAATAAGAATTCCGAAATACACATGATATATCTATATCTATATATATTGAGTGGAGAAGAGTCCAGTTTCAACTTTCCTTAACCGAACTCTTAGTTCTTTTTGACAGGTGATGCCCTTAGTGCATTCAAGGGAAACTTAATAGATCCTGGCAATACATTGCAAACCTGGGATCCTGATGTTGATACTTGTATCTGGTTCCATGTCGTCTGTGACCAGAATAACCGTGTTAAAAGAGTGTAAGATTATCTTCCTATGTCCGTGTAGCAGTCCAGAGAAACATTATTGGGCTGCCTTTTATTTTGTTCCTAATTTTGTTATGTTTGCAGGGACTTGGGAAACGCAGTTCTCTCTGGTAGTCTGGTGCCTGAGCTTGGAACGCTTGAACATTTACAATATATGTAAGTCTGTTCATTTCAATTTGGCATTTGTTGGTTGTCCATTAGATGTTCTTGTTGGCCTTTATTTTGTTTACAATTAAGAACAGAAAATGAATCTTCTTCATCTTCCTTGTCAAGTTTACAGTCGAAAGAGAAAAATAACTTTAAAAAATTCTGGTTCTGATTGAAATAAGCGGCTATTCATTTGCACTGAATACGTATTTAATGTCCATTGATGACTTCCGACTACAGGGAGCTTTACAAAAATGACATCACGGGAAACATTCCGGAGGAGCTTGGCAATCTAAAGAATCTTATTAGCTTGGATTTGTATAACAATCAATTAACCGGTGAAATTCCTCGGTCACTGGGGAATTTGAAGTCTCTTCAGTTCCTGTAAGCATTGGCATTTCCAGTCCTCACAGATTTATATTATCTTTTTCATTACCCTCCCTCAGGTCTGTTAATAATGCTTCATGGCAATTACATAATTGATTCATTCGTTGAACAGTCATCTCAACAACAATAAGTTGACTGGACAAGTTCCACAAGAGATAAAATCACTTCCAAACCTTAAAGTTGTGTAAGTGTCAAGTTATTTGTTTATTGCTTGTTTTGTTTTGTGTCAAACTTGATAGGAGTTCTAAGTGACCCCGGTCCACAGTTCTTAGTAGTTTCTCTTTCATTCATCTTATTTTTGCAGGGATTTTTCAGGCAATAACTTGAGTGGGCCCTAGTCCAACTTCTGTTGTATTTCAGCGCTTTTCTTTAAAGAAGTAAGAACTATTTTCCGAATTTGGCTAAATTAGGAGTACTTTTCTCTGACTGCCTACTAATTTGTATGATCTTGAAATTGGCTTCTTGGTTCTTGTATGATCTTGAAATTGGCTTCTTGGTTTCCAATTTTCTGTCTATACTATTGATGAATTGTCTGTATATATGTGGCTCATGTTTCCCTCATTGTATGCATATCCATGTATTTTGCAAAGGCATTACATGTGTGTGGGTTGTGTGGACAGTATGTTAATACCTGTGTGTCTCCATTAATCAGAAATGGGAAATGGACTTTTGGAAACGGGAGCAAATGGGCTTTACCATGGGTAGGAAACTTGAGGTAGATATCGTTTGGAAACAAGAAGAAATGAGGAGCACATGTATCTACCATGAGTAGGAAACTTAAGGTAGACATAGTTAGGAAACAAGAAGAAATGAGGCAACATTGGAAACAGAGAGGGAGATAGAAAGGAATTTTCTGTAAAAAAATAGGATTTTTTGCATGAAAAAAGAAGAAAACTTTCAAATAGTAATGTTGTTAGAATATAGAGGATTGTGCTCGTTTAACCATTGACAATACCCTCATCACCCAACCACAGGCCTTAAGCCACCCTCCGAGCACCTTGACCTTGACTAAGAAGAGAATTCTGGCTGCAATCTATAGCCAAGAGAGGCTAAATGCACCAAGCAAAAGAATAGAAACTAAACTGAACAAATGATCCCACCCAGAAGCTAGCGCACCACTCTCCCAGCTTTCCCAGAAAACCTGTGCACCAAACTACTGCTGCCTACAAATGCCTGTGCAGATATTGCTCTCACTACAACTGTTGAGATGACAAATAATGAAACTGGCACCCTGTATTTATAGTGGACTGGCCAGTCTAACTGGGGCCGACCTGGCCAGTCTAACTAGGCCGACTTCTCCTTCTGGGCATCAATAAATTCAATATAAATATATTTGTTCAACCGACAACTTGTCTAGGGTTTCCTTCAATCTTTTGTTTCCTTCTGAAGGATTCTAATCTCGTCATAGGTCATAATAGAGGTTCATACCTCCCGAAGCTACCGTAATATTAACACTCCGTCCTAGCTAGGGAGGTATGGTCTTGAGCACAACAGACCATTCAACTGGTAGCACCACGAGCACCTATAATTATTATCCGACTGGATAATCTCCTATGACAACTGGTACAATATCAATTTATAGAACACACCTACCTGTGTCTATTCCAGTAGTACACAACTACTCAGACTTTGTGAAAACACAATCACAAACTGTCCTTTATAACAAATAGCAACTTGCATATAAACAATGTTATGATAAAAACTATATCATTTGGGCCAATCTTTCACTCACATTTGTGAGATCTGAAAGAATGTCTGCCACCACAGTAGTCTTCATCTGCATAGAAACAAGGTTATGATAAAATTGAATCATCTGGGCCAGTCTTTCACTCACGTCTGTGAGATCTGAAAGAATGTCTGCCCTCAATATAGAATATCAACACTGGGCTATCTGCCCCATTCTTCTCAACCAAGGAAGAAGGATTGTTTTTTATTTTTGAACCTGGACCATTCCCCACCCTGGGCCATTCTTCCGACACTAAACAAAGTGTAACCTAGAGAGAATGAGTCTGCCCTCGAGAAATGCTTGGACCATTCCTTACCCTGGGTCATTCCTCCGACACTAAAAAAAGTGTAACCTGGAGGGAATGAGTCTGCCCTAAGGAATGACTATCCTGGACTATTCCCCACCCTGGGCCATTCTTCTGACACTAAACAAAGTGTAACCTGGAGAGAATGAGTCTACCCTCGAGGA
The DNA here is from genome assembly GCA_009831015.1 of Picea engelmannii. Classification (NCBI taxonomy): domain Eukaryota; kingdom Viridiplantae; phylum Streptophyta; class Pinopsida; order Pinales; family Pinaceae; genus Picea; species Picea engelmannii. The sequence continues at coordinate 110,721 of ML790442.1, read as the reverse complement.
ATAATTGTCCCTATTTGTTGAGCCTGGACTACTCCCCACTTTGGGCCATTCCTCCGACACCAAACAAGGTGTAACCTGGAGCGAATGAGTTTTCCCTCGAGGAGTAACTGTCCAGACCATTCCCCACCCTGGGCCATTCCTCCGACACTAAACAAGTGTAACCTAAAAAGAATGAGTCTTCCCTCGAGGAATGTCTATCCTGCATCAACCTCCAAAACGGACGATTCTTTGAAACTGCTCACAACTGTGAGCTTCGAAAGAATGACTGCCCAGCAAGGCAGACCATTCTACTTGACCACTACTCAGAGTGGTTGCCAAGAAGAATGACTGTCCTAGACCACTCCCCATAATGGGAAGTCGTTGTCTATGATACATCAACAATCAGTCTGCCTCCCATGTTAACTACAATGGAAAGCCACTGTCCGTCAGAAATCTCAATCCATTTTTCGAATAGGAAAGCATCTATACAATTTGGACTATTACAAAAATAAATAACATCTTCAATTCTCCCTCCTCACTGGAGAGTTATTTTAATCACAGAAATAAACATTTTTGCGTACCTTCTCTATCTTGGAGAGTCTTCCCTTTCAGCTAAGGGAGTTATTTCCACAATCCCCATCTTCTCTCGGAAATATGCAAACTTGATTCTAGAAAGAGGCTTTGTCAGGATATATGTTGTTTGCTCATTAGTGGGGATATACTCGATCTTTACTTCTCCTTCCTGAACTTTATCTCGAATAAAGTAGTATTTGATCTCAATGTGCTTCGACCTTTCATGAAACACTGGATGCTCGGATAATCTTATACAACTCTGATTATCACAATAAATTGTGGTCGACTCTGGAGTCTGATCAAATAAATCGGATATTAACTTCCTTAGCCATACTGCTTCTATGCATGCTTCACAAGCTGCCATATACTCTGCTTCTGCTGTACTAAGTGCAACAGACTTCTGCTTCATGCTGCTCCAAGATATCATAACAGAGCCCAAGCTGAAACACATACCTGAAGTACCCTTTTTGTCTTCTGCACTTCCTGCCCAATCAGAGTCTGTGAATCCATGAAGTTGGATATCACTGGATGCGGTATATTTTAATCCATAGTTTATTGTCCCACGAATATATCTTAAGACATGCTTTGCAACTATCTAATGCTCTTGTCTCGGTTCCACCTGGAACTGGCTTAATGTATTTACAACAAAGCAAATATCTGGTCGAGTATTTACCAAATACATCAATGATCCAATTAGCTGCCGATATAGAGATGGATCTACTGGATCGGAATCTGGGACTTTTACTTTTCTTATATCCGCATTCATAGGAGTGTCCATGGACTTACAGTTCGTCATTCCAAACTTCTGAAGGATCTTTATTTCATATTTTCCTTGTCCAAGGAATACTTCACCACGCTTCTGCCATACTTCTAGTCCCAAGTAATAGTGCATGAGACCTATATCTTTCATATCAAACTCAGAGGCTAAATCCTTCTTGCACTGAATGATTAGAGATTCTTCACCTGTTATGAATAGATCATCAACATATAACAATAGAATTACAGGTGCATTGTTCACGACTTTGTAGTAAAGGTTTGGATCTG
>ML790442.1:95917-106045 GCA_009831015.1 Picea engelmannii | reverse complement strand
AACTGCTGAGATGACAAATAATGAAACTGGCACCCTGTATTTATAGTGGACTGGCCAGTCTAACTGGGGCCGACCTGGCCAGTCTAACTAGGCCGACTTCTCCTTCTGGGCATCAATAAATTCAATATAAATATATTTGTTCAACCAACAACTTGTCTAGGGTTTCCTTCAATCTTTTGCTTCCTTCCGGAGGATTCTAATCTCGTCATAGGTCATAATAGAGGTTCATACCTCCCGAATCTACCATAATATTAACAAATTCTTCATTGTCGCATAAAGCAATAAACAAGTTATAAATTGATTCTCTATGCATAAATGATAGATGTGGCATACCCACACATTCATTCAGTGGGGGTATACAAAATAATTTTCATGTACAAAATATTTTCCATTCTTTTTCTTTGTCTTTTGTTTTGTTAGTCTTGACCTTTTGATATAGAACCTTGACATCCCAACCCCACAGATGCGCTTCCTCAGTTCCCAAAAATCAATGAAATTTTGAGGTTTGGGTTTCAGCACAATTTAGATTGAACAAACATAACAAGATCATTATTGATGGAAGATATTGTTGCTATGCCCAATTGATTATGTTAGAGTAGTTTCCAAAGGAGTATTTGAGCATTATCCATGATAACATGGACAAAACAAAGACATCAATTCCAAGGCTATGTGTCAAATCAAAATATGTTGTAGGAACAAACCTAGGTTTGTAATTGATAGGTACTATAACACATGGGCACAAGACAAGAAGTTTTGGTCATTTATCCCTATCATTTGTACATATGGGATCACAATTCACCATTACATCCCTTGCTAAGTACATGAGGGACCTTGAATATCCACACATTTATATGTATGGTGATCTCCTTTATGAGAGTGGAAGTTCAAGAAATCCACTTTCAGATGCATTACTTGATAGCTCGATTTATTCAAAATGTACAACATACAAGCATGATGTTCTATCTCATGGAAGACTAGAAAATCGAGGAGTTGATTTTAAATCTCTTCTTCCACATTTGTTGTTACAACTAGGCAATGCAGCAAGTGATAATAAGGATCATCTTTTCATGTTTCTATCACTTCTAACAATGCTTGCTCCCTTCATCACTATCGAGGTCGGGTTCTTACTTGTGGGACACACCCATGAAGACATAGATGGAACAAATAGGAGGATATGAGGATATTTTCCAACTTGAAAAGTAAATAAATATATTATTTAGCTGAGATGATGTATACATACCACACAATTGAAGAAAAACGGGTATTTCCACCTAGAATGATTGATAATATGTATGACTTGAAAACTTTCCTCAATGGATACATCAAGGGAAAAATGCACTTGTTTGACATTTTATTGTCCAATAATTTGAATTTTTAGTACTCAATAATGTTCCAATATTAAGATACAAAGAATCCATTAAATATATTGAGTGGTTATAACCAATTGATATGTGGGATATAGATGATGAAAGTTGACCTAAATTTCCCATAGGGATGCCATATTTCTTACATCTAAAAGAGAATAAGGTTTTCTTAAAATATCCAAAGGAAGAAGTTACATCATACATAAGAATGTGGGAAGAGACTATTGTTAGAATATAATGGATGTGCTCCTTTAACCATAGACAATATCACTATTGTCACCCAACCATAGGCCGAAGCCACCCCCAAGAACCTTAATCTTGACAGAGAATCATTCCGGAAGCAAACCCTAGGCTAGATAGCCAAAAAAGATAGTACACCTCTCTCTCCAAGGATAGCACACCAAACAAGAGCTGATCACAGAGTCCAAACCATAACCAACAGATAGTCCAAGCCAAAACCGAAATCTGCTAGCTGCAGCAGCTGCAACGACATCTCTCCTCCAGACTTGCACACAAATTGGCCAACTGCAGTGCTCACAAGTGTTGCTTCTGCAGTTCTAAGAATGTCTGCCAGATTGAAGACTGGCCTCCTGTATTTATACTGAAATTGGCAAACTGCCTGGGATGACTTCTCATTCTGGGTGTCTATTTACTTAGTATATGATATTTCCTTTAGCCAACTTCTTCTCTTGGAGGCTAATAACTTAATACAAATTATATTCTTGAGCCGACTTGTCTTCTAGGGTTATTAGCCAACTAATTAGGGTTTCTTCTTGCTTCCCAAAATATTCTATTCTCATCAGGTTTACACATGGAGGTAAATACCTCCCGCAGCTACCATAATATCAACACTCCCTCCTAGCTAGGGAGGCATTTGAAGGTAATGGTATTGAGCACAAACATACCATTCACCCAGTAGCATCAACATAGTCATATAGACTATCTCATGACTAGATCATGAGCACCATCATCACTATCAGTGTCATCAACTGCACCATCTCTCAAAACCATACTCCATCTGAGTAATCAGACATGATGATGGATAAGTCACTCACTCCATAGAGTGACATAAGAGCCATTATTCTAATCTAGACATATGTCCCAGAATAATAAATTTCCTGAACCATTTTTCATTTGGGAAATCTCTGTCCATTGATCATCCATCTAGCTGATTTCCAACATTATTGATAGTCTTCAAGGAAATCGGAACATTGTCATGCAATAGAACACAATTGTGTCTATCCATAGTAGTACACAACTACAATCCAGTGGTACACTACCACACCAAGTATCACACAGATACTTGATCAGGGACATATAGTCACAATTAGTGGAACAAATCCACCACAATAGTATACATCTATTGTCCAGAGACATACAGTCTCCATTACAGTCATATCATCAACCTACACATAAAACATTGTTATGATATAAATTGAATCATCTGGGACGTTCTTCCACTCACATTTGTGATATCTGGAAGAGCATCTGCCCTCAGAAAGTAAAACATCAATGATGAGCTATCTAGACTATTCTTCTCAACCAAGGAAGAATAATTGTCCTGATTTTTGAGCCTAGACCATTCACCTATTCGAGCCATTTATCTGGAACTAAACAAAGTGAAACCTAGAGAGAATGAATCTGCCCTAGGGAATGAATGTCCCTGATTGTTGAACCTGGACCATTTAGCTATCTGGGCCATTCCTCCAACACTAAACAAAGTGAAACTTGGAGAGAATGAATATTCCCTAGGGAATGACTGTCCAGACCATTTCCAAAGGAAATGACAGTCCTGCACCAACCTCCAAAATAGACCATTCTTTGAAACTGCTCACAAATGTGAGCTTCGAAAGAATGACTATCCGACGAGGCGGACCAGTCTTCTTGACCACTACTGAGAATGACCATCAAGAAGAGAGACTGTCCTAGACCATTCCCAATGTTAACCACAAGGGGAATCATTGTCTATGGTACATCAACAATCCATCAAACCATTTTCATTATGAAAATGACCATTCGATCTGGACCATTTTTCGAACTGGAAAATGTCTGTCCATTAGAAATCTCAAACCACTTTCCAAACTGGAAAGTAACTGCTCATCCTGGACCATTTTTCGAACTGAAAAATGACTGTCCATAAGTCAATAACACACCAGTGCTCCCTCCCAGCCTGGGAGCCATCTCTTCCTTTTTCAATAAGGAAGTTGTCTCCATGAGCTCCAACTTGAGTACGCAAACTCTTTCATCTTGGACATAGGATTTACCAAAATGTCTGCTTATCTACTCATCTATGGAGATATATATTGGAGAACCACTTTCTCTTTTCTGGACTTCATCACGGAGAATGTAATGCTTGATCTCAATGTACTTTGGTCTTTCTAGAACACTGGTTTTTCTTTGACGGTTTGATATAGTTTTGATCATTACAGTATATCATAGTTTCCTGCTAGCTCATAACATCGTGGCAAGGGTCAAACTGGAACATATCCAAGTGGTACTTCTTCTGCCATCATGATATTTTGTCATGGATTAGCAATCCATCATCCTGAGCTTCTGAGTAACCATTTTGATACAATATCTTTGTTATAGAGGGTTTTTCATCATGCTTATGATGTACAATGGAGGTTCTTTACCAATTTGTCTTCTTCCATCTGCATACAAGAGTCTCTTTCTGGTATACCTCAAAACCTTGAGGTTTCTATACACTTCTTTGTTTGATTACTCTGTTGAGTAGAAAAGTCCTTACATTTGTCTGATGTTAACTCCAACCCGTGGATATTGTGAACAATATAATGGCTCATGTAGAGGTATGTCTGGTTTACTGGAACACACATTCATCATAGTCTTCTCCCTCCATCTGGGAGAACCTCTAGTCCTGGATCTCACAATGCTTTCATTCATAAGTCTTCCATACATTGTTCTTCATCACAACTTTCAATTCCTCTGCTTGATTTCTTTTAGTGAGTTCATATCAAGCTAGTAGTCTTTTGATTCTTGATACAATGACTGGTTGTTCTAGATTTTCTTTCTTTCTTGGAATCTTCATGTTATTCTTCATGTTTCTCTTTATCTCTTGGGTCCATGGAGTTTTCTATAGATTCCATTCCCTAAAGATTCCACTTCTTTATTTCATCATAGGATCACGGATGTGGATGGACAACCAGGGATACTTTAAGGCTTCTTTTCGAAGAAGACTTCTTCTAAAGTCAAACTGAACACGTGTTTCTTTTCATGGTTGATACCATTGATAGGAACATGGATAGATACTTCATCATCTTCAATGGATCATATTATTTAGGATTAGCTTCCTCCTAATCCTTGCTTCATGCATGTTCTTATTTTTGGAATTCTGTAATCAGCTCCCTCCAACTAAGAGAGCCCACGCTTTTGTCTACATCCTTATTGCCTTCTGCAAAGTTCCATGAGTCCTCTTCCAATTTCCTCTTGATTTCTGACTTCTTTTTTTCTTTACTTCTTCTAGGTTTCTTCAAGATTGATTCTGATTTTGGCTTATCTTGCAGATGTTACTTATGTAATAGCTTCCACATGAACTGTTACTAGGGTTTGTTGATGTACTTCATCCTTTCATGTGTATTGCCTGACTTGTGGTCATTGTGATAGCAATCCTTATCTTGTTTTTCTTCCATCGGTATAGTTTCTCTTTTGAACATATTGTCTTCTAGGAAATAGATATGCAAGATATGTACAAAAAACATGGTATGTACGAGAACTATGAAGAGTATTGTTACCTTGTCTTAGAAGAAGAAGTTTGTTTTATCCTTCTTGGCTTTCTTTGAGGGTTCCCTTTCTTTGAAAACTGATGCTTCATGTGTTTCCTTCCTTTTCTTTACCTTGGGACAATGATTCTTGTAGTGACCATACTTTCGAAAATTGAAGCATTGCATTCTTGTCATATCTTTCTCTTGATTTGGTTTATTCCTGGAGAAAAACTTATTTTTATTCCTAAAATCCTTGAACCTTGTTGTGAAGGCTTGATCATCGTACTTCTTTTGGGGTTTCTCTTTTGCACTGATCCTTGATTCTTCTTGTGCACAACAAGTCCAAATTTCTTCAAATGTAGGATACTCCTTCCTTATGTTCATGCTTGTGGCAAATGCATCCCATGTCTTGGGAAGACCATTGAGTACTATGTTTACCAATTCCTTCTATGAAATGATCTCTTCAATAGCTTGTAGTTGATCTCTTAAATGAGATATTCTCACAAATTATGATGTTATGTTTTCATCATCATTCATCTTCATGTCACAGAGCTCATTCTTCAAACTCATTACTTGTCCAATGGTTTTGACTGAGAAGAGGTTTGTTAGGGCATCATACATCTTCTTAAATGAGTCAAGATGGGAGATGTAGGGTATCAAGTGGTATTTTATAGAGTCCACTATGATACTCATGGAATTGATGTCATTGTCTTAGAACTTCTCCATAACTGCAACATTATGTGGTTCCTTCTCTTTTCCTTCTTCAAACTCTAGTTCCACGATCTTTCCTTTCACTATATCCAACACTTTATTATTGGAAAGGATGAGGTCAATCCTTGTCTTCCATGCTTTGAAGTTAGAAGCCCCATCTAACTTGTTTTCTGACTTCATAGAGTAATTCATGGTTTCCTTTACTTGGTCAACCCTAGATTTGACCAAAAAATCAAACTTGATGTCTTAGCTTGCTGAGAGTACCAGGAGATGCATTGGGCTAGGGAGCACTAGTCTATCTGGAAATTAGGTCAATCCCCTCACTTAAGGTGCCTCAACGAGAGGATTAGGGTTTCTGCAACTATACCTGCTAGTAACCCTAGCGATAGTGCTTTGGTGACTGGTCCTGCTAGAAACCCTAGCGACAGTTCTTCAACAATCTTAGTATCCTTATGGCTATGCTCCCTTACAGTGGTTGGACTGAATGAAGGAAATGTGGGCTCATAACCTATTAGAATATAACGGATGTTCTCGTTTAACCATAGACAATATCACTATTGTCACCCAACCATAGCTCGAAGCCACCCCCAAGCACCTTAATCTTGACAGAGAATCATTCTGGAAGCAAACCCTAGGCTAGATAGACAAACACGATAGTGCACCTCTCTCTCCAAGGATAACACACCAAACAAGAGTTGATCAGAGAGTCCAAACCATAACCAAGAGATAGTCCAAGCCAAAACTGAAATCTTCTAGCTGCAACAGTTGCAACGACAACTCTCCTCCAGACTTGCGCACAAACTGGCCAACTGCAGTGCGCCCAAGTGTTGCTTCTACAGTTATGAGAATGCCTGCCAGAATGAATACTGGCCTCCTGTATTTATACTAAAATTGACAAACTGTCTAGGCTGACTTCTCATTCTAGGTGTCTATTTACTTAGTATATGATATTTCCTTTAGCCGACTTCTTCTCTTGGAGGCTATAACCTAATACACATTATCTTCTTGAGCCGACTTGTCTTCTAGGGTTATTAGCCAACTAATTAGGGTTTCTTCTTGCTTCCTGAAATATTCTATTCTCATCAGGTTTACATGTGGAGGTAAATATCTCCCACAGCTATCATAATATCAACAACTATTGGTGGTGAGGATTCTCCAATTGTTATAGAGGAATGGAAAAATAAGGTATATTGGAAAAGAATTATTAATATCTTTGATGAAGTTTATAATGATCATATAATAGTGGATATAATTGATTCATCTTTGAAGGAATTATGACTCAAGACAAGACAAAGAATCAATGCTTATCCTAATGTGCTCCATGTAATATTGAGTATTGTGGAGGAGGATTTTGAAAATGTGACATGTAAATCAATATATCTTGGACCCAAGTGAAATAGGCCAAAGATAACATTCAATCCTTGTGATGACAGTGATAAAAGAAAGATGTTGCTTGTTAGACCAAGAAATGAGGATGGAGGGAAGATAGTTAGGATGGTAATGGACACCTCAAATATCTTCTAGGATAATGTAAGTGGGACTCTTCATATTAAGATTGATTGGTGGAAGCCTAGTTCAGAGAAATACACAAAAAAAATATTAAACCAATATTGAGTACTAAGTCCCCATGGGACAAAACTTGTGTCTCTTCCAATTGCTATCATAGATTGGGCATGGAGGGAAAAGAGAAAATATTGCAAAAGGGTCAAGATAAATAAATATGGTGTAGACAGTGTATTTCATCTAACTGAGGATTCCATGAGATTTGGTGGAAACAATTTGTCCTTTGAAAGATCAATTAATATTTATTAAGAAAAAAATTTCAATGTTTATTGTATATCGTGTATTATCTTCATAGGGATAAATTATTGTTGGCAAGGGAAATTTGTTGAAGAATGTCTCACACATTGGGTGAAAAAGCAAGAACTTAGAATATTCAAAGGTTTGTCTTTAATCACTTCATGAGAAATTTGGTTAACTACAAATGCAAGGATATTTGAGAACATGTATATCTCTTCGATCCATTGTGCATATCTAACTAAATCCATTTTCTCATATTTCAAATTTGGGATACAAACCCCTTTGATATTACAATTCTTTTATGATACTATTGAAAAATCTAGGGCTTGGGGATACTTTGATGGTGAAATTCAAGGTAACCCCGCAAAAGGAGGATCATGTGGTACTATTTTTCTTAATAATACTCACAAAAAAAAATTCAAGGCCAATCTAGGAGATGGCATGAACAACTTTATAAAACTACTTGCTCTAAAAATTCTCTTAAGATTGGTTGCTCAACAAGGAATATAAAAAATATAGGTTTTTGGTGACTAGATGACAATAATATATTGGATGAATGACAAAATCAAAATGACAACTCTATTTTTAAGCCTGATATTTGATGAAGTAAAAGCATCATTATAAGGTTTTAACTCTATCTTCTTTGACGATGTTTACAAATAATTTAATAGGGAAGTAGATTCTTTGTCTAAAGAATGATTGTAGCACTCTATTGGTATAGGGCGGTGAATGTAATCCAAGGATGTCAATTTGTTACAAGAGTGGATTTTTCCCATCTTCACTTGATGACCTTTCAGACGGATATACTTTTGATGAAGAGTATGCTTGAATAATTAAGGGAGATGGACTTCTCTAGGGAGATGAACTTCTAGAGAAGACTAAGTTTGCACAAACTTTTAGATTGATATTTTCCTCAATTTGTATAAGTTATGTATCTGCTCTTATTTTTTTTTGGATAATGAAAGTAGGTAAGACACTCTTTTCTATAAATGTATAAACAATTTTTTTGTGATTTTAGCTCTATTTGCAAGGTGGTATTTTGTTTATCTTCATGAGATGAGAAATCTCAAAGTCTCTGATTGACAAAGAGTAAATCATATGCAACATGTATCTTTATTTCATCTTGTTAGAAATGTACATGCTTTTCCCCCTTATCTTCATATTATATTTTGAGGAGTTTTAAATTATTTAGTATAGATATGTAAATTTTGGTTCCTCTAATTTGGCATAATAATTTTTATTTATTTTAAAACCAAACAAATACAATGTGATTTTGAAACCCAATACTTAGTTAATTTTCCCGTGTGAGAAAGTCAATACAATTGCAATGCATTCATGTGAGAATATTTTATACTAATTACATGGCACCATTCAATATTTTAGCCAGAAATTTCAAATTTCAATGTGGCATACAATTTTTAATCATTATTTTAATTGTTTTGGAAACAAACAAACAAAATTTGTTGTTGAAACCCAATTTTCTTAATTTTCCTTATATGCCAAATTCAGTACAAGTTCAATGTATTATTCTGACTATACTTTATACTAATTACATGATACCATTCAATATTTTACCTAGAAATTACAACTTTCAATGATTGGTCTAAATCAACATAATTTCTCACTCTATCAAACTTGGTATCAAGTCTAATAATGGACTTAAAAAAACATAATATCAAGTTTATTTATTATAATGATGGAGAAGCCATTTACTGATGTCCCTATTGAATAATTGTGTTAAAAGAACTGTTGTTGTAAGTGAAATACAATACAATTCTTGTAGAAGTAGAGTCAATTCATTTTTTTATTCCATATTACAATACTTAGAAGATATGACCATTTTTTGTTGTTGTTGTGAAGAGTTCAGTTATGCCAACTAAATAATGAACATTATAAAGACACATCGGGAGAAAAATCTTAAAAAGTAAAAAAAGGAACTCTGTGCTAGAAGAAAAGAAAACCTGGCGTGTTTCGATCCCCCTAGGGATCATCATCAAGAGCACTCGAGAATTAAGAGAGGCTCATTGAATAATAGCAAATACAAAGCATATAAATAGATTTCAAGACCCCAAAATCTATTTGGTGAGAGGTCAGTTGGGTTTTTTTTTTAATTAAATAATGATTTCCCAAGTCTAAGTAACAGTCAAGCAATGGTTATTTATGTCTCAAGTCAACAATAAATGGTCTCCAACATTCACTGAACTTCCAACCATCTTCCCTATTTAGATTATTTGAGTTCAACTCTATTTCTAGAGCCTCCATTACCTTACGATTCCCATAGTTATCCAATTTGATCACAACTCTAGCATTATTTAAACACACATGGTGGCTAGTTGTCCAAGAATGTTCAACAAGGGATAACTTTTGGACTCTATTCAACTTTAGGTCAGCACCATGCTCTTCAAAACAAGAATGCCCATAAACATGGAAATAATTTACATATTTTCTAGACCAAATAATGTATTTTTTCTAAACACTCATCATCAAGTATGTTCATTTTAAAGGAACTAATGTACATATAATTATGACAAATT
>ML790442.1:74792-87466 GCA_009831015.1 Picea engelmannii | reverse complement strand
CAATGTGCTCGGTAACTGAACCCTTTTGCTTGAGATTTATCAATTGGCTAAAGAAGGTATTGCTCCTTGTATCCTCATAGTGTGCTATCATTTCTTCCGTGAAAATTGTCCAAGTGATGATTGATTTGCGAGAACAAAGCCATTGATACCAAAAAAATTGATTAGGTTCTAAATATAAAGAAGCAATTTGTACCTTTTGTGTATGTGGCACATTATGAAAATCAAAGAATTGCTCCATCTGAAGTATTCATGTGATTGGGTCCTTGCCATCAAACTTCTTCATATCAATATTAGGAATGTGGTTGGTCTTCAAACCAAAGTTGGAGTTTCTCCATTCTTGATTCACCTTCCTTGTGTCCTCATCATGAATTTCATGGGATGCATTTTCACTTTTGGGTGTCTTCTTTGTTATGAAAATTTTCAATACTTCCATGATCTCCCCTTTTAATCCATCCATCTTAGTATCCAACTTAGCTTCTATTGAATCCATCAACTTAGCTTCCATTGAATCCATCTTAGTATCCAACTTAGCTTCCATTGAATCCATCTTCTTTTGTAGTTCATTTATGTCCCTACACATTTCTTCACCTTCATCAAGAATCCAATTAGGATTTTCTGAAGGCTTATTTGGTGTAGAAGGTCCCCTTTTTGGTGGCATGTTGGCCAAGTATCACTTTTGAATCTTGATTTTGAGGTGGTTCTGCTAGACAATATTTATTCTATTCTATCTCCCAAGTTTCGATGCTTCTAGGTATGAAAATTTATTTTAGGTAGTTCTCTGATATTTCTTCTCTGCAATGCCATAGGTCTGATCAAAATTGGATGTACCAAGTCAAATTTATGGTAACTTCCTCACAACTTGCCAATTTTTGGCCTTTCCAGGAGATCTCACTTATATAGCATGCCCCGCATAAAATAATTGATATCAAATTCTGAAAATTTCACCCAAAATACTACAGATTGTCCACGATCCAATGAAACTAGTCCCACTCAATTTGGATACTCTAGAAAAAAGGTATGATTGTTTTACCTGGAACACCTTCTTGAGACTAGTCAATAGGACTAGTCAGATACCCTATCTTACATAAGGTGTATCTACAAATTTAAGATGACCCAGAAGCTGAAATTTTTACCACAGATACCTTACTAATTTTTGTAAATGGCCTTTAGAGTTCAGGGTCTGAAACATTACAAAAAAAAAATTATAACGAAAATTCCACAATGACTCATTTCAGGATGATTCTAGAACCCTATATTGTACAGGTTGTATCTCCAAAAGTATAAGGCCTCAAGAGATAAATTTTGAACCCAACGTACCTTGATCCATCTACTAAATATCCTCCAAGCCATTCCTTCTGAAACATTGTAGAAAAAAAGTTATAGCGAAAATTCCACGATGTCTCAGATGTAGCAGCGAAACCCCAAGACCTTGAGCTCTGATACCATATGTTAAGAACCAAACATCAATATAGCATACAAAAACCTCAGGAAAAGTACTCAATGCCTTGAAAAAGAGATAATTTCAAATAATAAGCCTCTTCGAGGGGGAAACCTCTTTTTTCTCCACTTAAATGTTCAAGTACAAGATGACTCAAAATGAAAATGTCTCCTTGGTATATATAGGAGACTAGGAGGTATAATTACAACTAATGGCCTAAAGCCGACATTAATAAAATAACATTACTAATATAATATGACCCAATTAAGGGGTAATGAGCCAATATTAGGGCTTAACAATTTGATTGTTTGCAAGTGTTTTGTTTTCTGATGCTTACAAGGTTGAAGATCACAAGGCGAGAAGGGAAACTTATAGAGCCTGGTGCTCAACTTTAAAGAAGGAGAAAAATACAATTCACCTCAAGATTCAAGGAGGCATTCACCAAGTATGGCTCATGAGGAGAGTCATGAAATTCCTACTTTAGAAGCGGAAACTTTCATAAAATATTTTTATGATATGAAAGAAATGGTGAAAGTTTTATTTGAAGAAATGAATGCAAGGCTGCAAGGAGAAAGATCAAATCCTCCAAGAGGTAATGAAGATAATGATGATAAAACTCAAAAAGGAAATTGAGGAAATGGTGATACTCCACCTCCTTCACCTCCATCTTCCACTTCTTCTACCATTTCACAAGCACCTCCAAATTATCCAAAAGACTATGGTAAAATTCCTCCACAAACTCCTTTGCTTAAGCTTTATATTAAGTTTGAATTGCCTTTGTACAATGGAGAGGTAAATGCTGAGAAATTGGATAATTGGATTCGCCATATTGAAGTGTATTGTAGGATAAAAATAATCCAAGATGATGAAACTAAGATTCAACTTGCTTCTCTTAGATTGGAAAGTGTATCACTCATTTGGTGGGAAGCCAAAAATCAAGAGGACATGAAGAAAAATGGTAAAATTTTATCCTCTTGGAATGATTTTATTGTTCCAATTAAAGGCAATTTAATCCATTAGCATACATTCAAAAAGATATTATGGATTGGCAAAACTTTAGGTAAACTAAAGGGAAAAGTGTGCAAAGATACACTCAATAATTTATAAGAAGAGCTTTGATTTTGGGTATAGATTTATCTTCTCATGAAACTTTACTTAGATACATTGGAGGATTGCATAGCTATTTGAGACACACAATTCTCATGTTTAACCCTACAACTATAGATGAAGTTTGTGTACATGAAACTCATTTGGAAGCAAGAGGGAAGAATTATCCTCAAGAGGGAAACATGAATCCATTCTACAATGGAGACAAAGGAAAGAGGAAATTCAAAGGAAATGGAAAGAAGAATGCTTCAGTCAAGAAAGAGGGAGAAAAAATATCATGTAAACAATGTTCAAAATATTGTCATGATGAAGACCACTGTTGGAAACTTCATCCTGAAATGAGACCCGAAAATTTCAACAACAAAACTAAACCAAAGACTGTTGCAACTACACAACATGACTTAGGATCTGATTCAGGAGATGAAACAAAAATCACAGCCATGGGTTTTCAAGGTAAGGACTCTATTTCCAGTACTATTTCTTCAAGTAGTAGCCTCTATGATTCAACATGAAAAATAAAGAATATAGCTTTTCCACATAAGGGTAATTTCAAAGCATACCAAGATAGATACTCTATTTGATACTGGATCTCAAGCAAACCTCATTTCTGAAGACACTGTCAAGAAATTGCATTTGGAAGCAAATTCTCATCCTTAACAATATCCTCTAGGTTGGATAGGTGACAATGCCAAATTTCATGTGACAAGAAGATGTAAACTTAGATTTTCCATCATTGCAAACTTTATAGATGAGGTAGAGCTTTATTTTATTCCATTGGATATTTTTGGTATTGTGTTGGGAAGCCCATATTTATATGATAGGAGAGACATCTTTCATCATCATGAGAAAAAATATCATTTTTTAAAAACTGAAGTTGAGTACATTGTTAGAGCACATACAAAGAAGTTTAATTTGTCACTTGTAAATGCTAGACAAATGAAGAGATTAGTCAATGCTAGTAAGAATTTTGTACTCTTGATGATGAAACCCAAAGACAATGTTGAAAAAGAAGCTTTCCAAGAATATGATACAAAGTTAAAATCTGATTTATATGAGGTTCTTCACCAATATGATGAGATATTTTAGGATCCAAAAGGATTGCCTCCTAAAAGAGGTATCCAACATGAGATCCAATTGCAACAAGATTGTCCTCTTCCAAACATTGGCATGTACATGATGTCATTCATGGAGAATGTTGAAATTACAAAACAAATCCAAGAGTTGATTGAAAAAGGAATTATCATGCTAAGCACATCACCATGTGGGTCACCAATTGTCTTAGTACCAAAGAAATATGGTACATGGCGCATGTGTGTAGATTTCATAGCCTTGGACAAGATTACGGTAAAGAATCGTTACCCTCTTTCTAGAATTGATGATTTTCTTGATGAATTGAAAGATGCTAAGTATTTTACCTGAGAAGTGGTTATCATCAGATTAGGATTTCTGAGGGAGACACATGGAAGAAAACTTTCAAAACAAAGCAAGGTTTTTTTGAATGGATGGTTATGCCATTTGGGCTTTGTAATGCTCCTGCAACATTCATGAGAGTTATGAATGATGTTTTAAGGCCTTTTCTTGATGATTGTGTAATTGTCTACTTGGATGACATATTGATATTTAGAAAATCTCATGAAGAACATGTTAGGCATGTGAAGGAAGTTTTAGATGTGTTCAAGAAAGAAAATTTGTTTTTAAAGATGTCTAAATGTGAGTTTGGAAAGACCTCACTTTTTTACTTGGGACATATTGTTGGAGGAGGAGAACTGGAAATAGATCCTTCAAAGGTCAAATTCATTTTAGATAGGCCCAAGCCCAACAATGTAACAAAGGTAAGAAGCTTTTTGGGAGCAACTCAATATTGAAGAGAGTTTATTTCTAACCTCTCCTCAATTGCAGCTCCATTACATGCCGTGACAAGCATCAAGCAAGTTTTCCAATGGGGAGGCAAGAAACACAAAGATTTTGGTGCATTGAATGAGAAAATACATTCAACTCCAGTTCTTGCACTTCCTGATTTAAGACAACCATTTGAGATACAAACAGATGCAAGTAACTATGCCGTGGGAGAAGTCTTGTTGCAACATGGTAATCCCATTTGTTATCATTATGAAACTTTTAATGGTGATGTGATTAATTATCCTACATATGACAAGGAGTTGTATGCATTGGTGCAAAGTGTGAAAAAATGGAAACATTATTTGTTGGGAAAAGAAAATATTATTCACATAGATAATCAACCATTGCAATACTTCCAATAACAAACAAAGCTACAACAAACAAGGCACTTCATATGGATGGGTTTCCTACAAAAATTCCACTTGGTTATCATGTATAAGAAAGGAATTTATTACAAAGTTGTTGATATGCTTTCTAGGCCTATTATTAGTGCTTCAATTATTCTTCAGCAGAATTCTACCATGCATGAGAGCTATGTTGAACAATATGCTTTAGACGTTGATTTTAAAGAGGTTTATGCAACTTTGTGTCATTCTAACCAAGTTGAGGTATTGGATTACCATGTGCATGATAATATTTTGTATCATCTTGGCAAGCTATGTATTCCACAAGGTGAAAGAGTCAA
Organism: Picea engelmannii; assembly: GCA_009831015.1. Classification (NCBI taxonomy): domain Eukaryota; kingdom Viridiplantae; phylum Streptophyta; class Pinopsida; order Pinales; family Pinaceae; genus Picea; species Picea engelmannii. The sequence goes on along the minus strand of ML790442.1, from coordinate 82,337 downwards.
CATCATAAGGGAAGGACATTCTTCTCTTATTGTTGGCCACTTTGGTGTAGGCAAGATGATGGATAATTTGCAAAGCTATTTCTATTGGCCTACAATGAATGAAAGTGTTCCACGTTATGTAAGAGGATGTTCTTTATGTGCTACAAGTAAGCCTAACAACATAAAGTTAGAATTGTATACTCCACTTCCGATTCCTTCTCGTCCTTGGGAACAAATTTCCATGGACTTTGTAGGAGTATTACCTATGTCAAAAAATAATCATGATTATCTTTATGTTGTGGTTGATCATTTCAGAAAAATGTGTATTTTGTTTCCTTGTAAGAAGCAGGTTATAGTTAAAAAAATTATAAAAATGTTCTTTCAACATGTATGGGTACATTTTGGGTTGCCCAAATCCATTATTTTTTATAGATATTCTCGATTTATTGGGAACTTTTGGTCAAGGTTATGGGAACTCATGGACACCAAGTTGAAAGAGCACAACATTTCATTCACAAAATGATGGTCAAACATAAGTGGTGAATAGAACAATAGTACATCTTCTTCGTGGTTATTGCAGCAAGCATCCTAAGCTTTGGATGAGCACCTACACTACATTCAACATGCTTATAATTGGGCTAAGCATTCATCGACTCAAACATCCCCATTTGAGGCATGTTTTGGTTATTTTCCAAAATCTACTTTAGATTTTATCTTTGGGAAGGATGTTTCTATTGATGGTCATTATGACATTGATAGAGCAAAGAATTTCATTGAACAAATTCAATTTGTGCATCAAAAGGTACACAAATAGTTGGAAAAGAGCCAATCCAAGTACAAGACAAGACATGACAAGCATCATGTTGATCACAATTTCTAAGTTGGAGAAGATGTTTGGATTTACATTAGAAAAGAGAGGCTTAAAGGAGAAGGTAACAAGCTGAAACCAATTAGATATTAACCTTTTAATATTCTTGAAAATATTGGTAATAATGCCTTCCGTTTGGATTTGCCTCTTTATATGCAAATGTATGTCGTTGTTAATGTTGAGAATTTGAGATTGTATGGGACTCATTTGATTGATGATTAAGGAGAGCATGTTCAAATTCCTTCCATAGATGAATTTTCTCCAAAATATCTTTCAAAATTGCATGAGGATACAATCCTTGACAGAAAGACAAGAACTTCAAAATGAAGGAATGTGGAGTACCTTCGTGTTGGTCTCAAAGGCACAAATCCAAGAAAAGCTAAATGGATTGAGGCTAGAAAGGTGAGGGAACTATACCCTCATCTACAAATTGATTGAAAGTAGTCTTTTGGAGGTCCAAAAGCTTCCCAATGGGGAGGAGTGATCCACATGATCAAAAAAATGATCAAAAATCAAAGTTTTCGAAATTTGTCGAAAATGGATTCATTGCATAGACCCCGCCCTCATGATTCCAACGCAACTTGAACGAGCTCAAATGTAGTCTGTATGGATACGATATTGTGCTATGTCTGTTTTCCCACACATGCAAAGTTTATTGAATGTACATTTTGTACAGGCTGACATGGCAACTGACTGTATAGTTTGTACAACCTTACAACTGATGTGGTAGGGTGACATGGTGGGATAATTGGGTAGGTCATGACGTGGCATGATGACTATGCATTGAATGACATGGACCAATCCACGTTTGACACATGTCCATTTGCATGGGCAAATGAAAGGGTTCCATGTGGCACCCCCTTGTTGTTGTGTACAATTTTGGCTTGGACTCTGCGGGGGTCAAACCCCAGACTTCCGAGAAGGCAAGTGGATAGAGAGTAGGCTAGACTACTAGTACTCCTGCAGGTAGTTCTTAACCTTATAGTTGCAAAGTATTATTTTGAATTTGATTAATTGTATTTCAGGTGGAAAAAGGGTCGGGGATAAGCCCCAGCCCTTGGCCACACTCCACTAAAAAAATACCATACGACTAAAGCACGGGGAAAGTTGGGGGGGAAACCAATGGGCGCGGGTAGTTAGCCTAGCCCTTGGACACATACCTGACACGTAACTAAGACCTTTGCATTTAGCGTGCCAATTCCGCTAACAACGCAAAAATTACGCCCATAGGTCTCCCACACACCCAAAATGACAGGAAAGATAGGTTTTGGAGCACGATCCAGGTCTTAGTAGACCGATGTGCATTTTGGAGATCAGAGACAACATGTTATTGGGAAAAACTTCGAGGAAGGCTATTTTTCTCAATTTTTTCCAAACCAGGTGCAAAAAGAGCCCAACTAGGGGTTTTTGGACATTCTGGAGCCATCTGAGCATTGCAAAGCATTGTTTTTAACACTTTGAGCATATAATGAAAATGATCCATTGGAACCTGGACCAGGATATGTAACCCAAGAGAGGGGTGAACTCCTTTATCATTTTTCTCTGTTATGTGTTTATTTTGATGGTTGTTTATGACTGTTTATGTTATTCATTTCAAGTATAAAAACTCAATATTTTCATTTGCTTGCAACTTGATCCAATTTCCCAAGACACATACATATTCCACTTGCAAATTTGTATACACAAACCTTTTCATTTCCAAATCAATATTAAATCACCATCCCATTGACCTAAATGCATGAGAGGGTGAGTGTTAATGTGATAGGGGATTGTTATCATTATTAAGCTTTGTCATATCGAAAGTGAAGAACTCACCTTTTAATGCAAAAATATAAATATTAATCGAAAATAAAAATATTGTAATATATACTTTGAACTTGAATTTTAATACAAAAATACAAATAATGTAAAGGATCCAAGTTTTTGTGTAAAATTTAATTCCGCATCATGTAAATTTAATTTTATGTGACTCATAATATCATAACAAAAATTGGTGAATATATACATTCGAAGTAGTGTATAAGTAATATTTTACTTTCTCATTTTGGAAAGTTCAATTTCAATAAAGGTATAAATTATAAGCCACTATTTAATTCCAAATTTAATGAAAACTATATTATTTTCCCTTTGTAAATTTCAACTCTTAATTTCTGTCATGGATTTCTTTGAATTTATCTTTCACTTAGGTTCTTAAATACATGAAAGACTTGTTTTTTCCTCACATACAATTGTGTCCTGTATGGCCTTGACTAAAAGGTTTTCATAGTAACATAAATAATGGGTTCAAATAGAGAAAGACATGGGATCATTGATAAACATACTAAGAAAATATTATTTGGTCTCATTTAATCACCTAATGGAGTTGAGATTACTAGCTTAATTCATGGTAACAAGTATATGTGATACCTATCATCAAAATCCCTACCATGTTCATAAATAAATTTAGTATTTTTGAAGAACTATGTTGAGTTTGAACTTAGATTTTGTAGTATACCTAGGGAGGTACCCAATGGGAATGTGGTTATGTGTTATTAATAGAGGTCATTCAATGTAAGGTGGACTAGGTCCACTATAGTATTAAATAAGTCCCACTATGGTAGTTAGATAGAATAAATAGGCTTTCTAAATGATTCCTTCTTTAGAATGTTCCTAGGAGATAAATAATGTTATATAAAGAAGTGTAAGCAATGCATTGAAGCATGGTGAAGAATATTGATATTGTAACAAACAAGATTTACTTGAGGAGTGCATTCCTTCAATAATAAATAATATATGGTGTTACCCTACCTCAAGGATTTTGTCTACATTCTTGTGTTCATTATTGGTGAATGGTTTGGTTTATTATTGGTTATTTCTTAAGTATATTTGAAGATCTATTTAGGTATATCTCAATTGCTATCAGATCTCTTTCCTTGACCAAAGAAGGGAAGAAACGTTTGGGTCATTTTGCATATTTTTTTATATAAAGACACAATAGTCATCAAGGAAAGGGTGTGAAAATCAACACACTTATGCAACATCGGGGAACCAAAAACATAATCAATGAAGAGGTGCATGGAGGGCTACCAGCTCTACAAGAAGACATCAACCTAGACAAACAATCCCATGGCAACATTGACACGATGTAGAGAAATATCAGGGTGGAAAGGCAACAGTTGGGCATCATGTTCGTTTTCCATTAGGATGGATGGATGGTCGTACTTGGTACTAGTTGTCTACAATTCTTAGTCATTCATATTGTATTTTTTATTCTCATGTTTTGACGATGAAACATGCCTAAGGGGGGTGGAATATAGTATACCTAGGGAGGTAATATGGGAGGTACCCAATGGGAATGTGGTTATGTATTATTAGTGGAGGCCATTCAATGTAAGGTGGCCTTGGTCCACTATAGTATTAAATAAGTCCCACTATGGTATTTAGATATAATAAATATGATTTCTAGAAGATTCCTTCTCTAGAATGTTCCTAGGAGATAAAGAAGGCTATATAAATAAGTGTAAGAAATGTATTCAGACATGGTGAATAATATTGATATTGTAACAATCAAGTATTGCTTGAGGAGTGTATTCCTTCAATACAAAATAATATATGGTGTTACCCGACCTCAAGGGTTTTGTCTACATTCTTGTGTTCATTATTGGTGAATGGTTTGGTTTATTTTTGGTTATTTGTAAAGTATATTGTGAATGGTGAATGGTTTGGATACATTCATGTGTTCATTATTGGTGAATGGTTTTCTTTATTCTTGTTCCGAGAAGCATAATTGTGAGCATTTTAAATACAACCATTTTTTAGGTTTTTTTTTTTTTTAGAAAAAGCCGTGTGATTTTTTTACAAGCCATAGTTCATTTTTTTGGGTTCTCATAGCAAGATGTATTTTACAGGGAAATATTATGGCCCTCGTATTGAATAATTTCTAAAATAAGAGAATTCGGTGTGGAAAAATCATTGGAGAGGTTTCGTCAGTTTACACTTACAAGGTGATGCAGCCATTTGGTGGAAATTGCTTAATTATAACATGATAAGAACACTCTCCATTGAAGAATTTGAAAAGGTATTATTAGATAGGCGGTCTCATGTTGGGAAAAGGGATATAAAAAGCATGAAGGGTTTTTTTTCATTTGACAAATCTATATTACAAGTTTGTGGTTGTATTCATAAAGATAATGTCATTGTTTCTATTAACCCTAGTTCCCAACAAAAATTTATCAATAGTCAATTGGTTAATAGATTTCAAATTTCTACAAAGAATATTCAAAGCACACAAGTTGTAGGTGAAAATCTTCAAATTTTAAAATATTTGAAGATCAATATGAATAAATATGTGTTGCATTCATATTTTTATGCTATAGATATGGATGATCTAGATATTGTTTTGGGATATCCTTAGAGAGAATCAATGGGTACAATTAATATTAATGTGCAAAAGAAGTTTTTGAAGTTGTGGTACAAGAAAAAAAATCATGTTCTAGGATGTGTCTCTTAGTAAGAAATAAGGGCCCACAAAGGCAAGAAAAGAAGTTATTGAAGAGTTCAAAGTTGAATCAGAGGTAGAGTATACAGAAGGAAGTGAATCAAAGCCACATGAAGGAAACAATAAAAAATCCAAGGAGATCATTGAATCAAAGGAACATCATGTGGTAGAATTGAATAAAAAAGGACAGATTCCTATAGTTGTTGTATATCTTCATTCACATCATATCGAGAAACAACAATCATCAAGGCAAGGGCATAAGAATAAGCACACTTGTGCACCATTTGGGAACCCGAAATTAAACCAATCAAGAGGTGCAAAGAGGACTATCGACATTGTAGAAAGACATCATGCTACAAAATCAATCCCATGGCAACACCAACACGATGCAGCCCAAGATCAGGGTGGAAAGGTAGTAGTTGGACATCATGTTCATATTCCATTAGGATGGATGGATGGTCGTACTTGGTACCATTTGGATACAATTGTTAGACAATAATATTGTATGGTTTCTGTAGTGACTTGTAAATAAAAATTTGATATAAATCATTTCAATTGCACAAATAAATGAATCACCAGAACATATAAATTATTGAGCTAAACATAATAGCTTATGGACAGCCTCATAACACATCATATTCCTTAAATTTCATAAAACAACTACATAAATTAACATACCCTGGTCTGCTGCTAACCCTTCTCTTGTCTTGTTGTTCGTTGTTGAACTGTGTCAACACTGCCCAAACCTTGTTCCACCCTGCCAACTAGGACAACTTCCTAGCTCCATGATATCATATGGATATCATGGCCCCCGTGTCCAAAACCTCCAGCAAACCGGTGCCTGTACTGATCCAATCCGACTACAGAACTCAACTCTCCTCTGTGCAATCCAAGAGAAACCTCCCCAAAAATTCTCGTAGAATGGTAATCCCTCCTTCGTAAACCTCCTCCCTTCATATTCCTCCTTCACCGCCCTTTCTCCTCATTTATTACCTTATCTACACATTCATTACCTTATCCGATTATTAATGCTTTACCCTATTATTAATGCTCCTTATCCTTATTTATTAATTCTCCTTATCCTTATGTATTAATACTCCTTATCCTTATGTATACGTAATCCTTTAATTTACCAATTAAATTTATTATCCTTTTTAAATTTAATACTCATGTTATTGAATGTAATAGGTAGTTAATTAATTAATTAATTAATCAAAATTATAAACTTTAATTAATTAATAAATACTTAATTAATATCATTAGACCAATATTTGTTTAGTTATTAACATGTTAGGAAAAATTACTTACCTAATAAATCTTTTACTTAATAATCCCTAAGTATATATTCTACCAGGGTTGTTACATACACCCACCCTTCAGGAAACTTCGTCCCGAAGTTAAGGTATCTTATGGTACAAAGGAAAAGAAACATGGTTCACACATTCATAACAATTAACCGACATTATCAGTAAGTAAGTCAAGAAAACTCATACATACTAGTGTATATGTACAAGAAATGCATGTGTAGCTAGTACATACAAATCTCGTGCATGTACTAATAATCAAAACTGTCAGCCTTTAGTAATTTATGTATGCACCCAATTCAATCAGCAAGATTAGTCTTTTATAAAAGACAACAAACCAATCAATCATTTGAGAAATCCTTTAATTTCTATTATCCTGTTCAACAATTTTATTTTAAACACTGTGGTTTAGTTATGAAATTATGAATATTCATATATACACATTTCTTTTTTTTTTGAAGGGAAAACATTAATTTCCACCACAAGATAGATCTCCATACCTTCTCAACTATTACTACTCATCCTTCCTCCCTAACCTACTTCTATATCCATTCCTATCCTTCCTCTACTAGACTATCTTGGAGCATCAACTATATTGACCTAACTCCAAATAGAACCCGTAAGAGGAAGTGTCGCTATCTCGACCAAGCTTCCCTAGCAGGCATCTGATAGTCATCATCACACGTCTTGGGGAGTGTGAACTAACACCGTCCTCCCATGACTTCAGGTTTCGGAGGATACACGGTGGGAAATGCCTCCACCCCTCCTAATCAAAACTAGGGTCCACACCCTACAATGGAATATACAGTGGCACCGTGTTGCTGGAGGTTTTGTCATCATTTATTCGGTTTTGGGCAGTGTCATCACCTGAAATCATGCACTGGTCCACATATCATAGCAATGCATCCAAACCAATA
>ML790442.1:52344-69749 GCA_009831015.1 Picea engelmannii | reverse complement strand
ATTATTATCATTAATTTATTTAATATATTAATTTATCATTATTATTATTTATTTTTTTAAAATAATGATAAAAATAAATAAAAAAGTTACTCACTTTAATTATTTTAATAATAAACAATTAATCTATAATTCACGATAATAAATAATTAAATGAAAATATAAAAATAAATAAAAAATAAAATAACTAAAAAATAAAAAATAAAAAAAATATAAATTTGAATAAATAATTTAAACGCAAATGGTGCTAAAAAAGGGTGGGCACGCATGAAGTCCACGTGCTCGCTTCCTCCAAAATAACCCTACACCTATCTCTCCAAACCCTAAACGTGTCCTCAAACCTAACACTCCATCACTGTCGCCTCTCTCCCTACGCAAATGCGCCCTCAGCTTCTCCCTCTCCGCTACTGTGGCGGAGCTCTGGTAAAGGCCGTGAGCTCCTCCCTTGGATTGGTAATGGGAGGTTGTTCTGTAGCTTGGAATGGGACGACAAATTATTTCTATGCTCTATAGCCACTGGAATTCAACGATCTGCCATTTGCAGTTATTGATCTATTTGTGAAAGCCTTATGTATTCTTCCAGTAGCTGGCAACCCTTGCAACTACTTCATTGCAGTGATGAGATGATATCTCTCAGCTTGTTTATGTTGGTAATTTGTGATGTAGAGTTAGAGGTTTCTTTTTGTATTTTGTGCAAGTCCAAGCCTTCTTTCTCCTTTTCCCGGCTGTTGGCTGATGACAACCCAATTGTTTTGTATGGCTTTCAAGAATTCCCAGCTCTTGGGAAGTAACTATTTCTTCATCGTTCAGTATAGCGGGGGGAGGAAGCGCACGTTTTCTCTTTCTCTTGAGCATCTAACTCTGCATCTGGATTTTCTTCTTGAAAGGGAGAGGGTGGAGCAATGCTTCACGAGTACAGAACGTTTTTAGACACTACATATCCACAAACATTTTAGCGCCCAGTAGAAATAAGTTCAAAGCACATCCAGGCGCTCTTTCTATTTATTTAGTGAGGGTGGGAATTGAACGTTGAAGAGGAACTGATATCATTGGTGTTGTTTAAAGATCCTATTTCAAGCGGGCTAGCTCCTAGGCCTAGCAACTGCCTGCTCGTATCATATATTCATTCATTCTATGGGTAGAGGTGGTGGTTCGTTCCTATGAATCAACTGTAATACTCAGTAGGGAAAACGACAACATGAGTTCTTCAGGAGGTGGCAGTGGTGGCCCGTGGAAATCAACATTCCAGCCTGTTAGGAGAGGCTCCGGGCACCTAACACGGTGTCGATGAACACAATACCTAACGCGGCAACAAACATGGAGTCGGTGAACCTGGTCGACACGGGGCAAAGTCTACACGGTCCGTTTCGAGGTCCCATAAGGGTGGCCTGCAATTCCCGGTTGGAAGGATTGCCCGCTTCCTAAAGTCAGGAAAGTATGCAGAACGCGTTGGTGCAGGGGCTCCTATTTATTTGGCTCTGGTTTTGGAGTATCTAGCAGCAGAGGTGAGTGGAGGATTTGAAACCTTAAATGAGGGTTTCTGTTGTTGCTTAAATGGTGAATTGCTTGTTTAGTTTTCAAAAATAAGACCTGATCAAAGTAATTCTTTGAAGTTGTTTCTTAAAAAATGTTCTCATGTTTAAGGTTCCAATTTTTGTTGAAGGCAGTCAAGAAATGTTATTATTGATTAGGTGAAATAAAATTGTTTCCTGTGCCTAAAGTTCCAAGTAAGGCTGATGACAATTCATCCTATTAATTGCAATGTGGTGAAATTATGTGTGTTAATCAACTGCTGGATCTACGAACAAACAATGTTTATTCCTGTGAAGTGTATGAAGACAACCTACTTCATACATTTTGATCCAACTGAAACAGTTTTGGAGATTAAGCAAAAGTTGGAGTCACTTACTGACCATCCAGTAGGCGATCAACGCTTGATTCTTCTATCAACATAGTAGGTTCTAGAGGATTCAAAGAACCTGGCACAACAATAGGTTGAGAACGATGTTGTTGTTGCATTAACAGTGAGACAAGGTTGTACTTCATCCACTCTATTGTGTTTTCTTGAAGAATTTATTTAATTTTATAATTCTGCCTTTTGTAAATTTGCATATATGTATGTCTGACATATGCCCAATGCTAGTTATGGGCGTAGTTATTTACATATATATATATACTAGGGCATGCTCTTCACTTGTTTTTGGAAGTGTGTCTTAGATCATACTGATGTGTGAATGAAATTAGTAAATTATGAAAGTTTCTAACCTAGAAATATTCTATCAAACTGTAGTCGATCTCCCTGTTTTAGGAAATTAGGAGTCTGTTCCCCAACATTTTATGCATGGAGAAATAATGTTGTCAGTATTGCCTTTCCTTGCCTCAACATGCTATGCAATTGAGGAAGTTATATTGAGATTTCTATTTTTCATTTCTTCCTTATGATCAAAATTGTCAGACTTGGACTTAGCGTTCCCTTCAACTTGGAGTTGATTCGGAAAAATTAAAAAAAAAATACATAAAATATAAAAAATTATATAGGCAAATATATATTCATTTATGTACATCAATGTAAATACAAACAATTGGACATCCAAAATGAAAGTTTGTTGATTTACATTGCAAAAGGTGTGGATAGGCAGGTATGATATCATGTACATGTTTGTATTTCTAGTCATAAATTAAAGAGAGGGAACTTGTGTTAAAATTTTTACATTTTCTATACGTATTTCATTTATTTTTATATTTGTATTAAAATTTCTGTATTTGGTTTGCAGGTTAGGCGAAGCTGGAGTTGGATCTGGGAACTTGGCCCTTAAGGCTCCAGATTGTGAACGAGGTGCTCTGATACCATGTGTAGTGACTTGTAAATAAAAATTTGATATAAATCATTTCAATTGCACAAATAAATTAATCACAAGAGAATATAAATTATTGAGATAAACATAATAACTTACAGACAGCCTCATAACACATCATATTCCTTAAATTTCATAAAACAAATACATAAATTAACATACCCTGGTTTGATGCTAACCCTCCACTTGTCTTGTTGTTCGTTGCTAAACTGTGTCAACACTGCCCAAACCTTGTTCCACCCTACCAACTAGGACAAATTCCTAGCTCCAGGATATCATATGGATATCCTGGCCCCCGTGCCCAAAACCTCCAGCAAACCGGTGCCTGCACTGATCCAATCCGACTACAGAACTCAACTCTCCTCTATGCAATCCAAGCGAAACCTCCCCAAAAGTTCCCGTAGAATGGTAATCCCTCCTTCGTAAACCTCCTCCCTTCATATTCCTCCTTCACCGCCCTTTCTCCTCATTTATTACCTTATCTACACATTCATTACCTTATCCGATTATTAATGATTTACCCTATTATTAATGCTCCTTATCCTTATTTATTAATGCTCCTTATCCTTATGTATACGTAATCCTTTAATTTACCAATTAAATTTATTATCCTTTTTAAATTTAATACTCATGTTATTGAATGTAATAGGTAGTTTATTAATTAATTAATTAATCAAAATTATAAACTTTAATTAATTAAGAAATACTTAATTAATATCATTAGACCAATCTTTGTTTAGTTATTAACATGTTAGGAAAAATTAATTACCTAATAAATCTTTTACTTAATAATCCCTAAGTATATATTCTACTAGGGTTGTTACAGTTTCTTCTCATGTTTCAAGGATGAAACATGCCTAAGGTGGGTGGAATGTAGTATACATAGGGATGTAATACGGGAAGTACCCAATGGGAATGTGATTATGTATTATTAGTGGAGTCCATTCAATGTAAGGTTTACTAGGTCCACTATATTATTAAATAATTTCCACTATGGTAGTGAGATATAATAAATAGGCTTTCTAGAAGATTCCTTCTCTAGAATGTTCCTAGAAGATAAAAAATGTTATAAAATGAAGTGTAAGCAATGTATTGGAGCATGTTGAAGAATATTCTTATTGTAACAAGAAAGTATTGTTTGAGGAGTGCATTCCTTCCATAAGGAATAATATATCGTGTTACCCTACCTCAAGGATTTCTCTATTTCTTGTGTTCAGTGTTTTGGTGAATGATTTGAGTTATTATTCTTGCTATTTATGAAGTATATTTTAATATCTATTTAGGTATATATCATTTGGTATCAGATATCTTTCCTTGGCCAAAGAAGGGGAGAAATGTTTGGGTCATTTTGCAGATTTTTTCAAAGGAAAAAAGGGAGTGGTGCACTTTAGACTCAATTCTGAAACTTTCTGCTCAAAACTTGAATATTTTTTTAGGTACTTAACAACTTTGGAAAGTGTCTCAATTTTCTTAATAATTCCATGGTCTGATTTAAATTGGCTTATGTATTAAATAAAAATACTAACCTTAGCCGATGGATAATTTTATGGTGTGATTTAAATTGGTTTACACTTTAAATTGAAGTTAGCCAATGCATTATTCCATAGTGTAATTTAAATTGGTTTACATATTAAACTGAAATATTATCCAATGCAAAATGTTATAGCCAATGCATAATTCCATGGTGTGATATAAATTGGTTTACATATCAAATTGAAATGTTATCTAATGCATAATTTCATGGTGTGATTTAAATTGGTTTACATATTAAATCGAAATGTTATCCAATGCATAAATTTGATCTTTAGAGCCTAGAGCCAAGTTTCATAACTTGATTTGGAAATGATTCAATTTATTGAATTTTCGTTGTGTCATAGCCATAGTACTTGCAACGAACCATGGTTTCATCATACGTTTTAAAAAACTCTCTACCATTGCATGAAAAATGAAAAATTCCTCCATACAATCGACAGACTTTCGTCGCAAATATAGTTCTTTTCCATCACAAGTTAGTCATAAGAGTAACCAAGCTATGATGAACGTGGACCACAATCGACCAATTTTCATAACCATTATCATCGTATGTTTTTTGTATGAGTGACCAATCTCCATTTCAATTTCATCGGATTAACGACCCACGTGCAATGAACTTGGACCAAAATCAAACATTGTCCAAAGTTATTTTCTTCGTAGGTTCATCGTATGACTGACTACACTTTGTCATCAGATCATTGGAAGAATGACTAATGTACAATGAACTTGAAGCATAATCAACCACAGTTCATAGTCATTTTCGTCGTACATCCATCATAAGATCGACTATTCTTCGTCGTAGATTTGTTGTAGGCTTGTCGTATGCTAAAAGAGAAATCAACGTAATATCACCCAGGTTTGTCACAAGAGCAAAAAGCTACCGACGTACTTGCTGTATTGTCTAGAAATTTATAGTCCTACTATTGACAAACACCTATTCATACAATCAATGAACTCCTAGAATTTTTTCAACGTTCCAATGTGATTTTCATTAATTAAAAAACAATTAATACTCTTGATGTCATATGGTTGAATTTTCCTCACTACTCTTGGCGTCAAATGGTCTCTCATGCACAACTAGTATGAAGGTAATAGGTTGTTGTTTAATTTTTCTTATGGTATTGATCAACAATAATTCATTATTGATCATGTTGTAGTATCATGATATGTTGCAACAATTGGATTTCTAAAATAACAACATGTGGTGACTTCTCCTTAAAAATTACAAAATGAAATGTTTTTATTTTATTTTATTTTTATGTTCTTACAGGTTTAAAAATTTCTCTTCTTTCTGTTGAACATGATAAGTCAACTAAGAGGAGGGGGGGGGGCGAGGGGGGGGTTGAATCAGTTGTATAAAATTTCTTTCATTTTATAATCAGATTATTTATAATCAATAAATCATGCCTTTAACATTTAACTTGTAGTAATACATTTAACCAATAAATATACATTTAACCTCTTCTTCTTGTGAATGAAAAGAAAGCTCCAACTTCTCTTTACATTCTTATTTTATCTGAGCTACAACCCAAATGAGGCTGCTACCTCTGTTTCTTCAGCACCTTCTGAATGGAAGCTACACCTCCCAGATGTACAAGCACCAACTTGTACAGGAGACTTTTACAGTCTCTCCTTGCTCCTCCTTACCACCCTAGAATCCTTCTCTGTCACTAAGAACCTACAAACCAACTCTTTATCTTCTTTATCAAATATTAAGCATTCAAATCCTCTCTGTTTATATATTCATGTAAGAATCCATTCTTGACCAAACCACTTATAAATCAATGCTCTCCTCAAATCTTATCTAACAGTAAATAAAATAAGTCTATTCTCTACACATTCTCTTACTGAAGATATTTGAAACAATTCATTCATTATATATATATATATATATATATATATATATATATATATACCTTTCAAAAAAAATCAAAACTGTTGCACCTGTGTATATTTCATGCTTCTTTCATGAAATTCTTTGCATAAAACCTCTGGTATCACTTTCAATCAATTGATCTCTAGTTCTCTTTCTTCATATTTCTATGCTCTTCATTAATGCTCTTTTTTTCATCATCTCTGTATGTCTATAATTCTGTTCATTTCAATTACATAGATAAAACAAATTTCCTCCTTTTCTATTTAAGAGCAACAACGACCACTCAATATCATTCTTTTTCACACATTTATCCATCATGGCAAGCGTGCTATATATACTAAGTATGTTCGAATCCCATTCAAGTATTTGTTTTAACCTTTGTAACTGAATATAACTATACAAACTGCCCTTGGATTGAATGACCCATGCAATGCACAACTACCCTTTGATCAGATTCATCAAAGCATCTTCACCGTTGAATTATAACTATTGAAGTTTGTTAAAACCGTCACGTGCTAAGCAAAAAGGAGATTTCCTATATGACATAGTCGAATTTTGTTGCATTCTTAGAGCACCACGTATCTGTGTAATGCGTGATGATAATAGTTTGGCATATGTATGCGCAGATAGTTTGGTGATGCGCGTAGGTAGTTTGGTGATGCGCAGTCAGTTTGGTGATGTGCACAAATGTCTACACCTGTCATAACATCAACAAACCCCAAAACTTGTATGTGTAGGCAGTTTGGTGATGCGCTATTTGTGGTATGCGCCATCTGTGGTAAAAACAATTTGGCATATGTCTACACCTGTCATAACATCAATGCTTACAAAGTCCATAATGCTAAAGTTCATAATGCTAACAAAATATCTGTTTAAGATGCTCTGCCAATAATAATGCTTGCCTAACAAAATCTCTGTTTAAAAAATCTTTGCCAAATAATAATGCTTTCCTTGCCTTTAATGATGTTTGTCAAATGCTCTGCCAAGTTCTCTGCTAAGTGTTGACTGCCCAATTTCATTTCCTACCAATAATAATGCTCGCCTTGCCTTTAATGATGTTTGTCAAATGCTCTGCCAAGTTCTCTGCTAAGTGCTAACTACCCAATTTTATTTCATGCAATGCATCTATCCATTTTGATTACACTACTCTTTTACTCACAGAGAAGCTGGCATAACTTTTTCCTCTGTCTCTATTCCATCATAAACACACAAGAGACTCATATAGACATCTTTCACATAGGTAGACATCTTAGACACTTTCTCAATGATTTATTTAAGTTTTACATTAATGAAAAAAACAAAACCAAGCTCTATGCAAACTAAAGATTTAAGTTTGACATAGAAGAGATTTAAGTTTGACATTAATGACAATGACAAAACCAATCCCTATGCAAACTAACCAACAAAATCCCCCTTTGGCATTGATGGAAAATGTTAAATATCTTCTCCCCCTTTTGACATTTATGGCAAAGGAATTAACCATACTCCCCCTGAGCAAAGAAAAACCACCTATAAAGATGTATCATTTCAGCAGCAACTCCCCCTATCAAAATAGTCAATAAACATGTGCAGTCTGATAACCAATTCGAAAAAAAAAAAAAAAAAAATTATTATGAAGCCCTGCAATCTTTGAGAATGAAATGAAATTACAGAGGGTAAACCACCAACTGATCCCTGAGACTTTCAAATTGCATTTTAGGTAAAGGTTTAGTAAATACATCTGCAATCTGATCCTTTGTGCCAACATATTTCAGTTTAATAGCATTAGACATAACCTGCTCTCTTAGAAAATGAAATTTGATGGGAATGTGCTTTGTTTTTGAATGCATAACATGATTTTTATAAATACTAATTGCACTGGTATTATCACAGAAGATAGGTATAGGTTCATCATAATTAATATGTATATCTTCCAGCATCTGTTTCATTCATAGAACCTGAGTGAAACAATTTGCAGCTGCTATGTATTATGCTTCAGCAGTAGACAAAGACAATGTTGATTTCTTTTTACTTGACCAACTTACAAGACATTCTCCAAGAAAAAATGTTGCTCCACTAGTACTCTTCCTGTCATCAACACAACTTGCCCAATCAGCATCAGTGAAAGCATATAAATCAAGTTGATTACCTATATGATACCACAAACCATACTCTGTTGTCCCCTTAAGATATCTAAAAATTCCATCCTCCAAGAAAAAATGTTGCTCCACTAGTACTCTTCCTGTCATCAACACAACCTTCCCAATCAGCATCAGTGAAAGCATATAAATCAAGTTGATTACCTATATGATACCACAAACCATACTCTATTGTCCCCTTAAGATATCTAAAATTTCTTTTAACTGCAAGTAGATGAGAAATTTTTGGTGAAGCCTGAAACCTGCCAACTTGACAAACTGCATGCATAATATCAGGTCTTGTAGCTATAGCATAAATAAGACTACCAATCATAAATCTGTACATTGTTTGATCAACATCTTCAGTATCATCAAAATTACTTAATTTACAGCTAGTAACCATGGGACTGCCAATTGGTTTAGAATCTTCCATTTGAAATTTCTTAAGCATTTCATTGATATACAGGGTTTGAGAAATAAAAATACCTTTATTAGATTGAGTAATTTGCAAGCCTAAGAAAAAATTCATTTCTCCTAGCATGGACATCTCAAATTCTTTCTGCATACTTTTAGCAAACTATTTACTGAGCCTATCATCATCAAAACTAAAAATTATATCATCTACATATATCTCAACAATGATCAGGATATCATTTTATTCTTTAATGTAAAGATTACTATCAGTGTTACCTTTCCTGAATCCTTGTTGCCTCAAGTAATTGTCAAGTCTAGAATACCAAACCCTTGGTGCTTGCTTCAGCCCATACAATGCCTTTTTCAACCTGTAAACATAATGTTCTGCTTCTTGTACCTGAAAACCATCTGGTTGTTCCATATATACTTCTTCGTCTAAATCACCATTCAAAAATGTATACTTTACATCCATTTGGTAAACTTTAATGTGTTTAGAACTGGCATAAGATAGAATCAGTCTAATGGATTCCATTCTTGCAACATGAGCAAAAGTTTCTCCATAATCTATTCCTTCTACCTATGCATACCATTTACAAACCAATCTAGCCTTATTCCTATTTATTTTACCTGCTTCATCCATCTTATTTCTAAAAACCCATTTAGCCCCTATGACATTCTTGTTCAAAGGTCTAGGAACCAATTCCCATGTCTTATTCTTTTCTATTTGACTAAGTTCTTCATTCATTGCTTTCATCCAGTATTCATCTTTAATTGCTTCTTCAATACTTTTGGGTTCAATCAGAGAAAGTAAAGATACATGTTCATGAGTTGAAGTGGATTTTTGCCTTCTTCTTCTTGTTCCAACACCTGAATTTATGTCACCAATTATCTGTTCTTCAGGGTGATTTTTTTGTATTCTCTTGCTTGGAGTATTTGATGGAGTCATGCTTTTGGATGGATTTGTGCCCTGTATCAAAGTAGGAATTAATTTTTCATTGTCAACAGCCTTAGTTTCTTCTGTTTCACTTACCTCATCATTCATTTTATGCTTTTCATCTATCTCATATATTTGATGATTCTTTTTTTTAGATTTAGACTTTAAAAATGAGGACTCATCAAATTTCACACCTATGGCTTCAAATATTTTGTTCAATTTGAAGTTGTAACATTTATAAGCTTTCCTTGAACTGGAATACCCAACTAAAATACCTTCATCTGTTCTAGAATCCAACTTTCCCAAATGCTTGTCAACTCTTTTGGTATAACAGTTACTGCCAAAAATTCTGAAATGTTTAACACTAGTCGGTCTTCCTTTCCATAACTGATAGGGTGTCTTAAAATGATTGTTTCTCAACAATCTTCTATTCAAAATGTGAACAACAGTATGAACAGATTGAGGCCACAGTATATTACTTAGTTTAGATTCATTGAGCATAGCTCTATCCATATCCATAACAGTCATATTTTTCCTTTCAACCACTCCATTTTGTTGAGGTGTTTCAGTAACAGAAAAATGTCTTCTTATCCCATTTTCATCACAGTACCTGTTGAATTATTTAGAAACAAATTCTCCTACATTATCTGATCTTAAACATTTGATTTTCATGTCACATTCATTTTCATTTGACTCCTTAAAGGTTTGAAAACAACTAAAAGTTTCAAATTTGTTTTTCAATAAAAACATCCATGTCATTCTAGTAAAGTCATCTACAAACAATAGAAAATATATTTCTCATTTTAATTATGCTGTTCTCATAGGTCCACAGACATCAACATGTACTATTTCCAATGGTTTAGTTGTTAAATGTTCTTTGGTTTTTAATTTAACTCTAGTTTGCTTACCATGTTGACATTGCTTGCAGAAAGAACTTGAAAGATTCTTTATGACAGGTAAATCTCTTATTGCTTCCTTTTTATTCAACTGAATTATATTTTCAAAGTTAATGTGTCTAAGTCTTTTGTGCCACAACCATCTTTCATCTTCACTCCCAATATAACATTTTTCTTTTTCTTCGTCTAGTATGTAAATGTTGTTTGAAGTTCTTGTGGCTGTTCCAACTAGTTTATTTGATTTTATATCCCTGATTTGACATCCTTTTGAATTAAAAATCATAAAATGACATTTATCACAAGTTTGACTTACACTTAATAAGTTATGTTCCATTTCCTCAACCAATAAGACATTTTCAGCCATGATTTTCCTGTTGTTTGAACATACAGTTCCTCTTCCAACTATCCTAGCTGATTGATCATTTCCAATGGTGACTGTACCTTATTTTCCTTCATATAGTTCAAAAAAGATGTGTTTTCTACCTGTCATATTATTTGAACATCCATTATCCACAACCCATTTTACTTTATGTTCTGCTTGTAGAGCTATAGTGCATTTTTTAGTTTCAGTTTTTCACTTTTCTTTTTCCAATATTTGGTTTTTAGTTCTATGTAAGTAGGTTCATTAAATTTCTGAAAACTCATAGGATAATTTCTTGACACATGCCCAAAGTTGTTACACTTATAACATTCAGTCTCATATCTTGAAGTGTAAAATATGTTGTAAGAGTAGTTTTACTATGTCCTCTTCCATATTCAAAATTATACCTTTCATCACTGGTATGTACATTTATCTTTCTTGAAAAACTATTGCAAAATGCAGCCTTATGTCCATACTTTTAACAAAAGAAACAGTAGCCTTCAAACCTGTTTTGATGTCTGCCATAACTTCTTCTATGCACTGTTGAAGCCTGATTCTCGTCTTGCCTTTCTGATTCCATCTTCTTGCTAGTAATATTCTCACGATTATCCTTTGTACCTGCTTTCTCAACACTTGAAATAGAACATCCAGTAGTTACTGCATATTTATAACCAATTCCAGTCTTATCATATGTTGATCTTTGACTACAAATAATTTGATCCAACACTTGAGAACTATTATTCATGTTATTTTCTTGTACTTTCTTTCTTAACGAGACTACTTCAATTTTTAAACCTTCATTTTCCTTATCCTTTTCTGCAAGAATTTTAGTTAAAGCTTCTTCCATCACTCTAGCCTCTTCTATTTTAATCTTTAAGTCAATTAACATGATTTCATTTCTCTCAATCAAACCATTTGATTTCTATAATTCAAATTCTAGATTCTCAATTTCTCTCTTAAAATGTTTTCATTCTCTTCTCTCTTTTCTTAATTCACTTAAAGAACTTACCAGTTCAACTTCTAGATCAACTTCACCTTCTTATTCTTCACCAGACTGATCATCCTGATTTTCTATAGCCATAAAAAGTTGTACATCTGAACTATCATTACTCTCATCAGATTCTGAAATATTACCATCATCTTTTATATACAGGCTTTTCTTTTTGTAAGTATTTCTTTGAAAAAACTTCTTATGTCTATTCTTGAATTCCTTAGGTTTTCTATCACTATCTTCTTCATTATCAGAATGCTTATTGTAAGGACACTTAGAAGAAAAATTTCCTATTCTACCAAAACCAAAACATTTCAGAGGAAGCTTACCTTTATACTTGGTAGTACCTCTTTTCATATTTTTAACAAAGTTTGCTTCTTCCACATCACCTTCTGACTCCTCATGACTGTTGATTTCTTCTTCAATATTTTTCTTATCTTTCTTTGCTACCTTGAAAGATGCTTCTTTCCTGAAAGAATTCTCACCAGAGGTTCTCATCTCATGTGTTGTTAGTATTCCATGTAGTTCATCCATTTCTAAAGCATCAAGATCTGTTATTTCTTCTAATTCAGATATCTTTGAATCAAATCTTGCAGGAAGTGATCTAAGTACCTTTTACACAATAATATTATTTTTAATTGTTTCTCCTAGACCTCTCATGGCGTTAACTACTTCATCAATACGAAGAAAGTAAGTAGCTATATATTTAGATTCTTCCATTTTCAGACTTTCAAATTGACTTCTATATGATTGTAGCTTAGCACTCTTTACCTTAGTGTCTCCTTCATATACTTTTTTCAATTTATCCCATATTTCTTTTGTTGATGTACAATGCATAACTTTAACAAATTTTGACCCTGCTAGACCTCCTAGTATTTCATACATAGCTTTGGAATTACTCTCATAGAGTCTCTTACCTGCAGCATCTATTGGAATGGCTGTTGGGGTGTAACAACCCTAATTAATTAACTAATTGTCATAATTAAATATTTATTTAGTGTATATTAGTTTAACTAATTAATTGTCATAATTAAATATTTGTTGAATGCATATTGGTTTAATTAATTAATTAATTAATTTCATGATTAAATAATTGTTTAATGAAATTTAGTTTAATAAATTATTAATTATTATTTTGTATCGAGAGATGAACCCATTTATGAAAGGGGGGTTAAGGTAGATGATATTTAATGGGGGGATAAGGTGGGCGAGGTTTAATGGAGGGAGAAGGTGGTGAATGAGATAGGGGGGAAAGGAGGATAAGAGAGGGGAAAACACTCGGGAAGGGGACATTTTTTGGGGGTTTTGGGAGCATTATTTTCAGGTTGGAGGACGATATTGTTGGTTTTGGCTAGAGGAGCTTGCTGGAGGATTGTACTACTGGTTTTTGCTTGAGGAACTTGTTGGAGTTTGGAGGCTTGTTATAGGGGGGCACCTGTTGCTGGGAGTTTTGGGCTCGGGGGCTAGGAAACCATAAGGAATCCTGGAGCTAGGGAGCCTGATAGGTTGTTCCTAGTTGGCTGGGAGGTTAGTTAGTTTTGGGCAGAGCTTCAGGCAGAGTTGGAGAACAACAATAAAATTAGTTGGAGGTATGTATTTTCATTATTATGCTGTGTTATGTGGTTTATTATCATGTTGTTCATAAATTTTAATTCTGCTGAACATGGTTATATGCTGAATATTAAATTGTAAAATGGTTATATGTTGAATATTAAATTGTAAAGAATTTAGGATAGCATTTCTCTATTTAAACTTATGTTTTATAAGGCTCTGTAGGAGAGACCGTACACATGGTATCAAAGACCTAGTTTAAAAACTTGGACTAGGGCCTACCCACCTACCCAATTTCGGAATGGAATTGTTCCCACCCAGAAATTTAAACAACCCCTAATATAGTTATATTGAAACCCTAAATAATCTGTATAACGTAAATATATATATTGAAAGCAGCCTAGGGGCCCTGAAACCCTTTAATTAGATATAAATTTGAGTTGTATCTCCAAGCAACCTGCAAGCCAAAAAAAAAAAAAACAACAACAAATTTTAAACACTTGTTTTTAAATAAATAGACTCATGTATATATTGAAATATATTAGTATAATAAATAAAAATGGTGGGACCCAAGCCTAACCTTCAAGTTTTATTTTTCTACCCTGACAAATTCAACAAGCAAATGCCTTGATTTAAAAAATATTCTAGTCATATGAAAACCGTGAAGCACTCTTTCCACCAAACTCAGGGAGATTTTACGAAGCCTTTTAATGAAAAATAAAATATCTAGAAAATAAACCGACAAATAAGAAATGCAACATACTAAAGAAATATTCGATCAAGCACCTAGCCTAATAGGGAATCCTTATATCTAGAAAGAATTGGTGATCTAAATAAGTTGCTTCAAACATACCTAGCCCCAAAATGGATGAGAATATCAAAAAACCTAAAAGAGAGAAGTTTGTTTTGTAAAAGACCTCAAGAACAATAATACAACCTGCAGTAACATAATAAAAAGTATAGTTAATAATGTATAATAAGTAAAATCTATTCTTCATATCTTGAGCCACGCACCTACAGCCATCAACAACACAATTCATTTACCAAAGAAAAAAAATACAAGCCAACGCCCATGAGCCAGTGCCGAACATAAGTGACATGGGTTAGCAGTAACATATGAATTCAAGCCACAATATTAAATCAAATCCTAGTACCAATCCAACGCCAAGTGCCAAGCCCGTAAGGGAGATTAGTGTGCACAACATGTCAACATTTGAACTTTTCATATGCTGAATGATCCATGCACTAAAAAAATCCCACCATCGCCAAGCCCAAGACTCGACCATTGTGCTCTACGTAAAGTTTGATTTCCATACTATAAAGGGGAATATAAATCAGGTGGCAGAAGTGATGGTTACAACATGAAGGTGCCTCTTCCATTGGGTCTTCAAAGACATACATCATGAAAAAATGCGGATAATACTCCCAGCATAGCCCTTGCATATTCTGCGAATACTGTCCTGGCGGGACCACAAGATTCCAGTCCCTTCCCCCATAGTACAAAGTACAGTGCAGTTATTAATCCATTTATTATAGAAGCCACCACCATCCTGTGAAGTAGATAAAGGTCGGCCTTTCCGTGGTCATTGTATGGCCAAAAAAAATATATTGCACTTGATGAAAGCAAACAAATAAACATGAATACCACAATTGCAATACCAGTCAGATAAAATATTGGTATGCTAAATATTGGTATTTAGCATACACAGACCATAAACGCATGAACCTGCCGAATATGTGAATGGATTGCAAGGAAGCATGCCCATATGCAGTGGGTCTGGAACGTTATTTTCTTTTGTCCATTAGGCCCATGATACCAGACCACACATCTCATCCGTACACTAGCCAACAAATCCAGTGCACAAGCGCCAAACCAAGCCACATGGAGGAGGAGGTGTGAGGAGGGTATGTATTATCAAACTCCAAGTCCACATATCAAGCGCAGTCAACAAATAAATCTCCAAATCCATAGAGTTAACAACACAACGCACTAAATTCGAAACCAAGCTCCCATAGCATTGAACACCAAGAGAACCTACACCAAACACAACATGCAACATCACAAGTTAAACCAATACTAAGCTCTCAGGGCCAAAGCCATCAAGGGAGGAGCCTCCAACCATTATCGTAACTCCGTCGCACTTGCAGAGTGAGAGAGGTGACAAATGATGGAGCGTTATGAGAATGAAATTGGGGTGTAGGATTTTAGGTGAGAAGAGTCAGGGGGGGGGCACGTGGGCCTCATGCAAGGACCCACGATGCCCGAACGTGATTATTTAAAAAAAAAATAAAAAAAATTTATTTAATTATTTTAGTTTTATTTTATTTTTAATCCTTTTAAAATTGTCAATTATTTTTAATTTAATTGTTTTAATTTGGTTTAATTTTGAAATAATTTAAAATTATTAATTTAGTTTAATTTATATATAATTTAATATAAGTATATTTGCGATATATACATTGGTAATTAGATAAATTAAAAAAAAAATAAAAAAATTATATATATATTATGTTAAGATAGCATAATATTAAGATTAAGCTATTGCATTAATATAGTATTATATTAATATTGGGTATTTTAAATATGCTAATAATGCTAATATTATTGATTAACATAATTAAGTTGATCAATATTAATAAGGGGACTAACTTGAAACTTAGGTTAATGGATTAATCTAGGTTATTGGGTTGACAATAATTAATCAACATCATGTTCAAGATCACATTAATTAGTTTTAAACGAAAAGTTTAAGGACTTAGACTAGGATAAGCGAGAGGGGGCTTCATGCACACTGGGAAGGTAAGTTAGAGGAATTGGCGAGTGTGGTACAGTGCTAGCGTAGCTACCAGGCAAGGGAGTCGGTAGTTTTCTTAGGCCAAGACATCAAGCTTAGAGGCTTTTGACCCTGACCTAGCCACTTACCCTAAAGAGAGTAACGTCGGTTTATAGACAAGTAAAAAAGAACTTACGCCTAACCCTATGTTTTCAGGAATAAGTTGCGCAAATGTGGATTGCCCTACACTCTCCCTGACAAACTTTTGGTTGATGCAGATTCAATTATACATGATGGTTAGAACTCGAGGAAATCACAGCAGAGGGGCATCGTCGTAAGGACCGCCAACACCGCCACCACCATCGCTTGAATTAGCTCTCATTCTGTGCTCTTTAGAGGCCATAAATGAGACTTTAAAGGGGCATCAACCAACATGGATCAAAGTGGAGCCCCCACCATCTGGAATGGGTAATCTTGAAGCATCAATGGATTCAGTGGGAGGGCCTCCACCCGAGGACATCACTAGAGAACTGCAGAATATCAAACTTCCATAGTTCGTCAGGGGTTGTGTCAGTGAACATGAAGAAGCATGGTTGGAAGGGATGACACGATGTTTCACCTTAAGAGACTATGCTTCCACATCAAAGGCGAAAATAACAATCTTTCAGTTAAGGGACAGTGCCTTGAATTGGTGGGGAAACCTGGAAAGGCAGTTGCACCTTACCCCAAACAACGTCTCTTGGGATCTTTTTGAGGAAAGGTTCCAAAGGAAAATATACCAGCATACTATGAGGAACAACATTTGGGAGAATTTCATGATCTAGTATAGGGAAACAGGACCGTGGAAGAGTACGAGATCAGGTTCATGGAATTGGTAAAATATGTTTCATACATGGATAATGATCAACGACAGACAAAACACTTTGTTTATGGGTTAAACCCTAAGATAAGGGCCATAGTACGTGTTGCCGCCTTATACACACCTTTGGGAGACGTGGAAGAAATCTTCAATCCACTCAGTGTGTCCTTGGGGGCAAGTGAGAGTTAAGGTGTTGTCACCTAATCCTCAACTCCTCCGTCTAGGCCAACTCCTAGCGAAGCCAAGG
>ML790442.1:4485-26769 GCA_009831015.1 Picea engelmannii | reverse complement strand
TGTGTATATATATATATGTATATATGTATATATATCTATATATGTATATATATAGACAACATTATATATATATCATTGAGTTAAATACATTATATTGTTGTCATTTAAATATATTATATAGCAGAATTAATATAGGATATTGTTGTCATTTAAATATATGAAATCATTGTCCATAAAATCGAATATATAAAATCGTTGTCAGTCAATATTTATTACTAAAAAGGAAAAATCAACGTCATACAAGGCATACAATGCAACAATTACAACACAACAATTACACAGTCACCAAAAACTCAACTATTACACAGTCATAAAATGCCACCATTGCATAGTCACAAACACAACCATTACATAGTCATAATGCAACTATAAATTCATTGTCAATCAAATAAATTTGTTGCCTACTAATACACAATATTGTATCTATTTGAAAATCATTGCCAAGCCATCCATATTGTTGTTTAAGAATTGGGTAAATAGCTATGTAAAACTGGGCAAAATCGTTGTCTATATTTGTGTGTTTAGAGCATGTCTAAATCATTGTCAGGCATTTGTATGGGGCATAAAGTTCATTGCGTTTTAGCTTTAAAAAAAAATCAGATGTTTTACCATTAATGAATTTATAAAATACATGATTTTTCTATCTAGAAATATATGAGGTCATTGTCTATGAGATGCATGGTAACGCTGTCCATTAATACATGATTTGTTGTCTATAAAATATGATAATATTCGAATGCTATCTATGATATATATTCAAATGTTGTTTATTTAACAATATGATATATATTTAAACGTTGTCCAAGATATATATTCAACGTTGTCTATGACATATATTCAAACGTTGTATGTCTAACAATATGATAAATATTCAAACATTGTCTATCTACCAATATGATATATATTCAAACGTTGTCTATGATATATTTATTCAAACAATGTCTATGATATATATTCAAATGTTGTCTGTCTAACATTATGATATATATTCAAACACTGTCTATTCAAATTACTATTCAAATTACTGGGTAAAATGAATTGGGAAAAAGAGAATTGGGTAAACCGAATTGGGTAAAACAAATTGGGAAAAAGAAAATTGGGTAAAATGAATTGGTTAAAACAAATTCGAAATCTGGGCACAATAACTATGGATTAAAAGTTAACAAGAACAGTTCTATAATGAACGAGGTTTCCATGCTAAACTCAGAAAAACGAGGGAAGTAAATCGCCTAGTGAGAGAGGTAAGACATTGGGCGTTAGAAAAACAAAAAAAAGAAGAGATTTATCATTCAAGAAAACGCAGAGATACTCATTCAAAAGGAGGGTGAAAGGATTAGAGATCAATCATAAAAGAAAAATGTAGGGATAAGTAAGGGATAAAAAACTGGGAGAAAATTATCCTTCACTTATTATCCATGCACAAGAAAGCAGGGCATTTTAATCTATAAGTCTTTAAACATCAGAGTGATGATCGTCAATTCGGCTCCTGGCCGACTACTTAGGCACTGACTAATAACTTAATGGATAAGGGACAGAAGATGAAAACACAATTTTTCTTCGTATTAATCAATAAAAACAAATGCAAAGAAGTCATTGCAATTAGGGGTTGGGTTCGCCATGGGAAATCAATTCAAAATATAGTGATCATAAGGCTGGGTTGACTTTAGGATCTTCGATCATAAAACATTGGGCTCATCCAGACAAATTGTTGAAGATAAAAATGAAATCTCTAGATAGTATTATGTTGAATAAAACATAGTCTTTAACACAGTAGAAGTACATTACTGAAGGCGCAGGAAATTTTTTTAAACTACCATTCAATAAAAATATTCACATGTGTATCGTAGCCAAATTCCAAAGCTCTGAGTCATTGTCCCACGCATGCTCTGTCCAGCTCTTGCTTGTCGACCAATGTGACCTCACCGATACCTCCCAACCAACGCTAGGGGAATATTCTTCCCCCTGAGACCCCAGAGCCACAAAGGGGCCACGCACACGATACTATAGAATGATAGCACCCATCTCACCTCACAAGTTCGAGCTACCACTCGTTACCCAAGCTGGGTATCCCAACTCCCACAAGAGAAGGTTCAGTAAAGATAAAATTTGAGGAGTGTAACCTTACGCAAAAAAATGAGATTGAGCCTCCTCCTCCTCCATCCTTTTTATAGAGTTTTCAAGTAATTAGTTTCCCAAATTCTCATTAAATTCCTTTTTCATTAAATTAATTTCGAAAAACCTCCCCCGTACACATGTCGCCCAATCCCCTAGTTGCACCAGAAAATCATTTTTTATTAATTAATTAATTATTCATATTTCCCTCATCCACCTAAGAGCATTCCTAAAAACGCTCCTCGATGTCCCAAAATTCCCTTACACTTCTTAAATGACTTATGCCTTACTTAATTCCTAGTTGAGTTCATAATTAGAAAGTTCCAAAGGAAAGATTCCTTACTAAGTTAGAAATTCATCTTTTTCTTTACGTTTCCCCTTTTCTTTGAGTTTCCCTTTTTCTTTAAGTTTCCTATTTATTTTAAGTTTCCCCCTTTTTCACTTTTAACTAAAAAAATCAATTTAGCAAGTGTATATAAAACAACCATTTACCCTTTTTCCTTTTTAATTAAAAATTAATTTAGCAAGTGTAGATAAAAACAACCATTTACCCTTTTTTTCTTTTTAACTAAAAATTAAATTAGAAAATGTAGATAAAAACAACCATTACCCCTTTTTAAAGATTTAATCCTCCATTATAAATTTCAATTTAATAATATGTTTGAATTTCTTACCCCCTTCTTGTTACATGTTTATTTATTATTATTATTATTAATTTTGACCACATGTTCTACTTAGACCTAGGTTTTAATTTTATTAGGTTGGGCGACTTTTTTTTTATTAGGAAAAATTTCTTTTAATCCATATTTATCATAGCATTCATTTTAAGGCCATCTAGGTCCTAAGGAGGCATAGTTTTATAGACCCTAGGTTTATTCACTTACCAGTTAAAATCGTGATGTGCCCTTTAGGACAGACTATGTGCTCCAAGTGTGCCACTCACCTCTTTCTGTTTTCCTTGTGAGACATGCCCTTCAGGATGCACTACGTGCTCCAAGGGTGCCACTTTCCTCTTTCCATTTTCCTTGTGTGACATGCCCTTCAAGATGCACTACATTCTCCAAGGGTGTCACTCACCTCTTGACTGAATTTGGTAGACGTCAAATCCTTGGAGTCAATACTCCGCCAGGTGATCTTGTGGGAGACTAAGGGCCTCTAAGGAATAAGGCCATTGCCTTATTACGTGCCCATTAGAATCATCATGAGCAACTGTCATAGTCTGCCCTCATGGCATCGTGGGTCTTCGTGAACTAGGTAATCGTTAACCTACAGTTCGAGCCACAACTAGAGTGCTAGTAGGTTGTGGCAGGACTGATGCCACAACTCTCCCTCAAAGTCTTTGGTTGTCGTGCGTGACCCCTCTACTCCACATCTAAGTCTAGTCGACAATCCATCGTCAGTCTGCATCCATCAACAAATCATGTTAGCAATAATAATCAATCCTCATAACATCTAATCATATGTACATATGTCATATCAACAACATCCAAACCCCAATAGTCCACTCCCTGACTCGATCCAGAGTCCAAGGGTTTTCATCCATGCCTATGCAACTTCAATGTCCAAAGTCCTGCACACTCAGGAGAACTGAGTCAATAGAACTTGTCTATTTAAATACAACCAAATAACATATCATCATATCCATAATATATCATTATCATAATCAAACGATCAATAGTATAATAATATGGATCACTTGCACGAAAGTGTCCTCAAAGAATAAGTTCGCTTAGTGCGCGCAAGAGCGGAATGTTACATACACCCCCTCTTGGTTTACACTTCGTCCCAAAGTTTCATAGTATATAGGTGCCAATATAAAGTGTATCACAATATCATAAGTCTATCTATCAAACAAAAATAGAAACTATTGATGCATATCTAATGCATCCTCCCAGGTCGTCGAGTGCGGACTATAGTTGTCCCACTGGACCTTGACCTGATCTACTATTTGACATCTTATCTATTGAATGCGATGGTCAAGGATGTGGATTATATTAGTCGTGAGCGCACCCTCGTCATATACCTACAAGGAACTCATGTCAATAACATGTGTAGGATCACTAATATAATGTCTCAAAATAGATACATGAAAAACATCGTGCATACTCCTCAAATAATCAAACAAAGCTAGTTGATAGGCCACATGCCCCTTCTTTTCCATAACTCGAAACGTCCCACAAACCTAGGAGATATTTTATCAACCTTTCCAAACTTGATCAAGATCTTATGCAGTTTCACCCGTAAGAAGGATGGCCAATTTTGTAACTACAGTTGACACGGTGTGCATCGACATAACTCTTCTATCGATCCTGCACTTCTTCAATCCTTTGTCTTATTGTTTTCATTTGATCTTCCATTTCTTGGATCTCTTCTAGCCCCACTAGGACCCTATCCTCAAGCCTATTCCAACTCAAAGGCGTATGACATGGTCTCTAGTAAAGAAACTCGAAAGGCACCATCTTAATGGTGCTTTGATAACTGTTGTTATATGTGAATTATACCAATGAAAAGAATTCTTCCCAACGATTCTGTTGGTCCATCACATACATACGAAACATGTCCTCCAATATTTAGTTTGTTCGTTCGGTTTGCCCGTCTATATTTGGGTGATACGTAGTACTAAAGTTAAGTTGGGTTCCCAAGGTCTTTTGGAAACTAGTCCAAAATCGCCCAGTAAAAACCGATCCTTGATCGGATATAATCCTCTTAGGAACTTCATGCAGACTCACAATCTCGCTGATGAAAACTCTAGCTATATCAGGTGCCTGATACGTCATATACACAGGAATAAAATGAGCACTCTTCGTCAGAGTGTCGACTACCACAAAAATTGAGTCATGTCTCATTGTCGTTAGTGGAAAACCAACATTGAAGTCCATCGAAATGACCTCCCATTTCGATTACGGAATAGCGTGTGGTTGTAGTAATCATGTCAGATGTATATGTTCAGCCTTCACCTGCTGACATTCTAGACATATTGCCATGTAGTTGACTATGTCTGCCTTCATTCCTTTCCAGAAGTATAAGGGTTTAAGGTTTTCCCTCATCTTCATGACTACTGGGTGAGCCATGTACACTACTCTGTGAGCCTCGTTTAGGATCAAACTCCTCAATTCGTCGTTGGGTGGTACGTAAATTCAACTCTTAAATCTCAATAATACATCGTTGTCCATAGTAAATCCTTCAAATTTTGGTACCAATATTGTGTTTTGCCCGATAAAATCCTTGACCTCCTTGTACCAATCATCATCGCACTATAAAGAGGCATCACTGAAAATATGTGCAGTCTCCTTCTCAACACATCAACAACTTTGTTCATTGTTCTCTTTATGTAAGTAATCTCGAAATCATACTCGCTAAGCAATTCCAACCAACATCGTTGTCGTGCGTTCAAGTCTCTTTGCATAAAGATGTGTTGTAGTCCATAGTGGTCTGTTTTTAGTTCAAGTTTCCATCCAACAAGGTAGTGTCTCTAAACTCTCAAGGCATAAAAAATGGCTAACAACTCCAAATCGTGCATTACATAGTTCTCCTCATGCCTTATCAACTTCCTCGATATGTAAGTGATCACTCAACCATCTTGCATTAAGACTCCACCTAATCCTTCCTTGGATGAGTCAGTGCATACCAAGAAGTCTACATCCATGTCAGGGACCTTCAGTATTAGTGTTGTTGTCAACAACTCCTTGAGCCTCCAGAATTCTTTTGCGCATTTCTTTGTCCAAACAAATTTCTTGTTCTTCTTCTGCAATTCCGTGATCATATTTTCTATCTTCAAAAAACCCTCGGCGAATCGTCGATAGTATCCCGCTAAACCCATGAAGCTACGCATTTTTGAGACATTCATCGTCACATGCTATTCCATAATAGCCTCAACCTTTGTTGGATCCACGATGATGCCTTCACCAGAGATGGCATGCCCTAAGTAGTGAATATTCGATTGATAAAACAAACATTTAGACAATTTCCCATACAATTTGTTCTCTCACAAGCACTGTAGTACCAAGCACAAGTGTTCGTCATGCTCCTCCATTGTCCGAGATTAAATCAATATATCATCAATGAATACTTGGATGAACTTGTACAAGAAGTTGCGAAACACCCTGTTCATCAAACTCATAAATACCCCTGGGGCGTTCGTCATTCCAAATGGTAAAAAAGTAAAATCATAATGTCCAAACCTCATCTTAAAGGAAGTCTTAGGGATGTCGTCCTCCTTGATCCATAACTAGTGATACCCTGATCTTAGGTCGATCTTTGAAAACACCCTCGCACCCTTCATTTTATCAAATAGATCATCAATCATTGGCAACAGATATTAATTCTTGATCATTTCTTTGTTCAATTGACGGTAGTCAATCCAGATTATCCATGACCCATCCTTCTTCCATATGAAAATAAAAATCACACCCCATGGTGGAATACTTGGATGTATAATTCCTAGGTCCAACAAATCCTTCAGTTACATTATCAACTCCTGTAACTCTAGGGTCAACATCCGATAAGGCGTTCTTGCTATCGGTTCAGTTCCCGATTTTAGGTCGATGGTAAATTCCAATTCCCTCTCCAGTGGAATATCAAGTAACTCTTCTGAGAAGATGTCCGCAAATTCTCTCACCACCGGAAGGTGTTCTAGACCTTCTGCTACTCCCTTCTCATTTAACACAAGGATCACATAAAGGTTACATTCCTTGTGCATGTTCTTCCGTAGCTGCAAGGAAGAGATGAACCTCAGGAAAACTCCCTGGTTCTAACCTAAAATGATGCATCTGAGTCCCTCATCATTGACCAAGCTCAACCATTTTGTCTTACAGTTGAGTATCGCCTCATGCGATTCCAACCAGTCCATATCGATCATGACATCATAAGATCCTAAGATCATGACGTACAGGTTGGCCCTGGTGACAAAATCTCCTAGGTTAAGGCTATATCCCATAACCTTCCCTCTAACCTTTTGTTTGGATCACGTAGTCATTTCTACAAAGGTAAACTCATCCTATTTGACTTCCTTTACCTTAATACTTTTTAGCACTCCACCATAAATGAAACTTTCGATAGCACCAGGATCTATCACGGTAGCGGGTTCTACTAATCCAGATGCTCTAGTCCTCTCAAATGGGAATTCGTGTTGGTAATGTGTCTCCCCACATGTCCAACACCCTTTCTTTGGTCCAGTACTCTTGGTACCTGAAGTAGAGGCTGACGACCCACCGACCTGGAATCCTGGTCTGCTCTACTGAACATGCCTAAATTGTTGTTGTCATGGTCGATGTTGTTGCTGGTGTTGTGGTCCTCGGTAAGGAGTCCACTACTGAGGCACTGGTAGCCAAGGTGTAGTGAAAGTGGATCCTCTATGGAAGCCACAATATCTTGTTGAATTCCTAGATGTTTTCTGATGTTGTTGCACACTAGATAACACCTGCCCTATTGGTCTCGTTGGAGTCTTTCTCTGACCCCCACTGATAAACTCCTCCTCTACTATGAGGGCCTTTTGAACGACATCATGAAAGGATTTATGCATCAAAATCCTAACCTTTACATGAATGCTGACATTAAGGCCAAACAAGAACCTGTTGACCTTAATTTTCTTGGTATTCAGATGCAGAGTGTACCGAAGCAGCTCCATAAAATGAGCCTCATACTCAGGAAATGTATGACCTCCTAGTCAGAAGGAGTTGAAATCGTTGAGTTGATGTTCAATGAATTCCTCCAATAGATACCTCTCTTGGAACCGTTCCTCGAACAATTCCCATGACACATATTCGAAGGCCATGTTCAATTGTGGCAGGAGCGTCTTCCACCATAGAAGAGCCCTTCCCTTTAGTTGAAATACCTCCATGAATACCTTCATGTTGGAGGTATAGTCATGAAGTGAAAAGCACATCGCCATATTCTCCAACCATGCCTCGGCGGCTGCGCTTTCCGGGGCACCAAATAACTCGAGAAATTTGACCTTCTCGAGTTCGCGGTGAATGCTACTAGTACTGACCAAAGTGTGTGGTGGACCCTCAGGGGGTGTCAGTGCCTTGGCCTCATCTCTGTCCAAATGGTTTATCAGTGCCTCAAACATCCACTGAAATTCCCTCATCATCCCAACCACATCACCCACCACTATCTGTTCCTACTCGACAACTTGTTCGTCTCCCTAGGGGTTAGACCCCTAAAGCATGGATGCTACTAGGGGTGTCATGCCTCCTCCCTTAGCACCCCATCGTCTGCCTCTGCGATGTCCTCTAACCATGATTACCTACATGAATACAAATAAAATTTATTATCAACCTCATAGTCAAATATCAAATCAACGAAATCCATAGTGATCCCAAGTCATAGGTTGAACCTGCTCTGATACCATATGTAAGGACCCTAGTTGTTACGACTACATGCGACGAAGGAAGTGCAATTTTTTTTGTTTTGTTTTAAGCAAGAAGGAAATTGACGACAACAATTAATCAATACAACTTGACGACGAATACAAATTACGCATTCAAGCAACATACAACAATGACACAACATACTAGCATATCATGCAAATGGACGAAACATGTGATAATAAATAGACAGATAAAACCAGCTACCCACCTGACACAAGAAAGACAACACCTACCGGTTAAAGGTCAACATCAACAAACCTGACCCAATGGATTTGATGACCAGTAACTAGAAACCTCTAAGGTGCACAAAACCAAACACATTAAGGCGTTACAAAACCAAGTACCAAAATCAACTAGAACGAACAATAGGCCCACATCGGGAAGCAAAAGACTCCGACCAGGTTATCATTCACATATATTCGTCAGGGCACGCAATGATCCCCTCATCATAAATCATGTCGTCACAAGGAAATAGGCATGACAGTAACCATAGCACAACATAACTTATCTAGACCAATAACCCAAGAAAATCCAATGCGTTAGGATACCAATTTAACTATCAGAAATACAAGAATACTATATCCAAGCACCCAATCAACAAGTCAACAAGACTCAAGGGAAATCTGACCACTATACAATCATACATCACAATAAATTCCTGGCGCAACAATTTCTAAGGCAAACATACATCAATTAAAGGACACGATTAGACATCTATGAATTATTCCCTTTTTGGTATCAACAATGAAATCACTATCTAACAATAATATCATTGTCCGTTAATGTTTGTTGTCAACAATCCACATTGTTGTCTATTAATAAATCTATGTCTAACAATGGTAACACAGTCTAACTGTAAAATATTTTTCTATTAATAGATAGCCATCTAGCAATGATATCGTTGTCTAACATGTATATTGTTATCTATTAATAATGGTTGTCTAGCATTTATATTGTTGTCTATTATATATATTATATCGTTGAGTTAAATACAATATATTGTTGTCATTTAAATATATGATATAGCATAATTAATATACGATATTGTTGTCATTTAAATATATGAAATCGCAGAGTTAAATATATGATATTGTTGTCATTTAAATATATGAAATCGTTGTCCATAAAATTGAATATATAAAATCGTTTTCAGTCAATCATTATTACTAAAAAGGAAAAATTGTTGTCATACAAAGCATACAACGCAACAATTACACAGTCACCAAAAACTCAACTATTACACAGTCATAAAATGCCACCATTGCATAGTCACAAATGCGGCCATTACACAATGATAACGCAAGTATAATTTTTTTGTCAATCAAATAAATTCATTGCCTACTAATAAATGATACTGTATCTATTTGAAAATCATTGCCAAGCCATCCATATTGTTATTTAAGAATTGGGTAAATAATTGTGTAAACCTGGGTGAAATCGTTGTCTAGATTTGTGTGCTTAGAGCATGTCTAAATAGTTGTCAGGCATTTGTATGGGGCATAAAGTTCATTGTGTTTTGGCATTAAAAAAAATTCAGATGTTTTACCATTAATGAATCTATAAAATACATGATTTTCCTATCTAGAAATATATGAGGTCGATGTCTATGATATGTGTGGTAACATTGTCCATTAATACCTGATTTGTTGTCTATAAAATATGATAATATTTGAATGTTGTCTATGATATATATGCAAACACTATTTGTCTAACAATATGATATATATTCAAACGTTGTCTAGGATATATATTCAACGCTGTCTATTATATATATTCAAATGCTTTCTATGATATATATTCAAACATTGTCTATCTAACAATGTGATATATATTCAAACGTTGTCTATGATATACGTATTCAAACATTGTCTATGATATATATTCAAACGTTGTATGTCTAACATTATGATATATATTCAAATGTTGTCTATTCATATTACTGGGTAAAGAGAATTGGGCAAAAACGAATTGGGAAAAAGTGAATTGGGTAAAATGAATTCAAAATATGGGTGGAATAACTCTAGATTAAAAGTTAAGAAGAACAGTTATATAACACTCGAGGTTTTCATGCTAAACTCATAAAAACGAGGGAATTAAATCACCCAGTGAGAGAGGTAATACATTGGGCCTTAGAACACCAAAAAACAGATATTTATCATTCAAGAAAACACATAGATACTCATTCACAAGGAGGGCACAAGGATTAGAGATCAATCATAAAAGAAAAATGCAAGGATAAGTAAGGGATAAATAGTTGGGTGAAAATTATCCTTCACTTATTATTCGTGCACAGGAAAGTAGGGAATTTGAATCTGTAAGTCTTTAAACACCAGAGTGACCATCATCGATTCGGCTCCTGGCCAACTGCTCAGGCACTAACTAATAACTTAACGGATAAGGGACAGAAGATGAAAACACAATTTTTCTTCGTATTAATCAATAAAAAAAAACGCAGAGAATTCATTGCAATTAGGGGTTGGGTTCACCATGGGAAATCAATTCAAAATACAATGAGCATAAGGCTGGGTGGACTTTAGGTTCATGGATCATAAAACACTGGGCTCATCCAGACAAATTGTTGAAGTTAAAAATGAAATCTTTGGACAGTGTTACACTGAATAATACATAGTCTTTAACATGGTAGAAGTACATTACTGAAGGCGCGGGGATTTTTTTTAAACTACCATTCAATAAAAATATTCACATGCATACCATAGCCAAATGACAAAGCTCTGAGTCATTGTCTCACACGTGCTCTGTCCAACTCCTGCTTGTCGACCGATGTGACCTCACCAATACCTCCCAACCAATGCTAGGGGTACTCTTCTTCCCCTTAGACCCCCGACCTACAAAGGGGACATGCACACGATACCATAGAATGATAGCACCCAGATCACCTCGCAAGTTCGAGCTACTACTCGTTACCCAAGATGGGTATCCCAACTCCCACAAGAGAAAGTTCAGTAAAGATAAAATTTCAGTAGTGTAACCTTACGCAAAAAAATGGGATCCAACCTCCTCCTCCTCCATCCTTTTTATAGATTTTTCAAGTAATTAGTTTCCCAAATTCTCATTAAATTTATTTTTCATTAAATTAATTTCGAAAAACCTCCCCCGTACACATGTTGCCCAATCCCCTAGTTGCACCAGAAAATCAATTTTATTAATTATTTAAATATTCCTATTTCCCTCATCCACCTAAGAGCATTCCTAAAAACGCTCCTCGATGTCCCAAAATTAGTTGGGCAAAAATTATCCTTCACTTATTATCCATGCACATGAGAGTAGGGCATTTGAATCTATAAGTCTTTAAACACCATAGTGACGACTGTCAATTCGTCTCCTAGACGACTGCTCAGGCACGGACTAATAACTTAACGGATAAGAGACAGAAGATGAAAACACAATTTTTCTTCGTATTAATCAATAAAAACAAACACAAAGAAGTCATGGAAATCAGGGGTTGGGTTCGCCATGGGAAAGAAATTCAAAATACAAAGAGAATAAGGTTGGGTTGACTTTAGGTTCTTGGATCATAAAACACTAGGCTCATCCAGAAAAATTGTTCAAGATAAAAATGAAATCTATGGATAGTGTTACATTGAACAAAACATAGTCTTTAACACAGTAGAAGTACATTACTGAAGGTGCAGGAAATTTTTTTAAACTACCATTCAATACAAATATTCACATGCGTACCGTAGCCAAATGTGAAATCTCTGAGTCGTTGTCCCACGCGTGCTCCATCCAACTCCTGCTTGTCGACCGATGTGACCTCACCGATACCTCCCATCCAACACTAGGGGTAATATTCTTCCCCCTGAGCCCCCTGATCTGTTAAGGAGCCAAGAACATGATACCAGAAAATGTTAGAACCCATATCACCTCATAAGGTTGAGATACCACTCGTTACCTGAGCTGGGTATCCCAACTCCCACAAGAGAAAGTTTAGTCAAGACAAAATTTCAGCAGTGTAACCTTAAGAAAAAATATGAGATCCATCCTCCTCCTCATCCATCCTTTTTATAGAGATTTCAAGTAATTAGTTTCCCAAATTCTCATTAATATCCTTTTTCATTAAGTTTATTTTGAAAAACCTCCCCCGTACACATGTCGCCTGATTCCCTAGTTGCACTAGAAAATCAATTTTATTAATTAATTAAATATTCCTATTTCCCTCATCCACCTAAGAGAATTCCTAAAAACGCTCCTCGGTGTCCCAAAATTCCCTTACATTTCTTAAATGACTTATGCCTTACTTAATTCCTATTTGAGTTCATAATTAGAAAGTTCCAAAGGAAGGATTCCTTACTAAGTTAGACATTCAACGTTTTCTTT
This sequence comes from Picea engelmannii, assembly GCA_009831015.1. Lineage (NCBI taxonomy): Eukaryota > Viridiplantae > Streptophyta > Pinopsida > Pinales > Pinaceae > Picea > Picea engelmannii. The sequence continues at coordinate 13,948 of ML790442.1, read as the reverse complement.
GCGTTTCCCCTTTTCTTTGAGTTTCCCTTTTTCTTTAAGTTTCATATTTCTTTTAAGTCCCCCCCTTTTTCCCTTTTAACTAAAAAAATCAATTTAGCAAGTGTAGATCAAACAACCATTTACCCTTTTTCCTTTTTAATTAAAAATTAATTTAGCAAGTGTAGATAAAAACAACCATTTACCCTTTTTTTATTTTTAACTAAAAATTAAATTAGAAAATGTAGATAAAAACAACCATTACCCTTTTTTAAAGATTTAATCCTCCATTATAAACTTTACTTTAATAATATGTTTGAATTTCTTATCCCCCTTCTTGTTGCATGTTTATTTATTATTATTATTATTATTATTGACCACATGTTCTACTTAGACCTAGGTTTTAATTTTACTAGGCCAGGAGACATTTTTTTTATTAGGAAAATTTGTTTTTAAACCTTATTTATCACATCATTCATTTTATGGTCGTCTAGGTTGTCTAGGCCCTAGGTTTATTCACTTACCAGTTAAAATCGTGACGTGCCCCTCAGGATGCACTATGTGCTCCAAGGGTGCCACTTTCCTCTTTCCTTTTTCCTTGTGCGATGTTCCCTTCAAGACTTACTATGTGCTCCAAGGGTGCCAATCGACTCTTTCTATTTTCCTTGCGCGATGTTCCCTTCAAGATGTACTATGTGCTCCAGGGGTGCCACTCGCCTCTTGAATGAATTTTGTAGATTTCAAACCCCTGGAGTCAATACTCTTCCAGGTGATATTGTGGGAGACTAAGAGCCTCTAATGAATAGGGCCCCTGCCTTATTGCGCGCCCTTTAGAATCATCGTGAGCGACTGCCACAGTCTGCCCTCATGAAATTGTGGGTCTTCTTGAACTAGGTAATCGTTAACCTACAATTCGAGCCATGACGAGAGTGATAGTAAGTTGTGGCAAGGATGTTTCCACACCTATCCCTCAAAGTCTCTGGTTGTTGTGTGTGACCCCTCTACTCCACATGTGAGTCTGATCGGCAAGCTATCGCCAGCCTGCATCCATCAACGAATCATGTTATCAATAATAATCAATCATCATAACATATAATCATATGTACATATGTCATATCAACAACATCCAAACCCCAATAGTCCAGTCCTTGAATCGATCCAGAGTCCAAGGGGTTTCATCCATGCCTTTGCATCCTCAATGTCCAAAGTCCTGCACACTCAGGAGAACCTAGTCAATAACACATGTCTATGTAAATACAAAAAAATAACATATCATCATATCCATAATATCTCATAATCATAATCAAATGACCAATAGTATAATAATTTGGATCACTTGCAAGCAAGTGTTCTCAAAGAATAAGTTCTCTCAGTGCGGGCAAGAGCGGGATGTTATATACACCCCCTCTTGGTTTGAATTTTGTCTCGAAGTTTCATAGTATATAGGTGCCGAAATAAAGTGTATCACAATATCATAAGTCTATCTATCAAACAAAAATGGAAATTGCTAATGCATATCATATGCTTACTCCCAGGTCGTTGAGTGCAGACTATAGTTGTCCCACTGGACCTTGACCTGATCTATTGTTCGACGTCGTAGTTGTCGAATGCAATGGTCTAGGAAGAATATTGGCTCAGCCGTGAGCGCACCCACATCAGATACCTGCAAGGAAATCATGTAAATAACATGTGTAGGATCACTAATATAATGTCTCAAAACAGATACATGAAAAACATCGTGCATATGCCTCAAAGAATCAGGAAATTCTAGTCAATAGGCCATGGGCCCCTTCTTTTCCACAATCTGGAAAGGTCCAATGAAACTAGGAGAGAGTTTAGCGCCCTTTCCAAACTTTATCAAACTCTTAAGCAGTTTCACCCGCAAGAAGACTCGAACACCAACTTCGTAACTACGATCGACATGGTGCGTATCGGCATAACTCTTCTACAGATCCTGCACTTCTTTAATCCTTTGTCTTATTGTTTGCATTGGATATTCCATTTCTTGGATCACTTCTGGCCCCACCAGGACCCTATCCTCAAGCTGATCCCAGCTCAAAGGCATTTGACATGGTCACCCGTAAAGAAACTCGAAATGTGCCATATTAATGGTCCTTTGATAACTATCGTTATATGAAAATTATACTAGTGGCAATAATTCTTCCCAATGCTTTTGTTGGTCCATCACATACATACACAACATGTACTCCAATATTTGGTTTGTTCATTCAGTCTTCCTGTCTGTCTCTAGGTGATATTCAATACTAAAGTTAAGTTGGGTTCCCAAGGCCTCTTGGAAACTAGTCCAAAATCGTCCAGTAAACACCAATCCTCGATTAGATATAATCCTCTTAGGTATGTCATGCAACCTCACAATCTCACTGATGAAAACTCTAGCTATGCCAGGTGCTTGATACATCGTATGCACAAGAATAAAATGAGCACTCTTTGTCAGAGTGTTGACTACCACAAAAATCGAGTCGTGTCTCATTGTCATCAGTGGAAAATCAATAATGAAGTCCATCAAAATGACCTCCCATTTCGATTCTGGAATAGAGTGTGGTTGTAGAAATCCTATCGGATTTCTATGTTCATCCTTTACCTGCTAAAATTCTAGACATATTGCCATGTAGTCGACTATGGTCTGCCTTCATTCCTTTCCAGAAGAATAAGGGTTTAAGGTCTGCCCTCATATTCATGACCCCTGGGTGAGCCTTGTTTAGGATCAAACTCCTCAAATCCTTGTTGGGTGGTATGTAAATTCGACTTTTAAATCTCAATAATCTGTCATTTCCCATAGTAAATCTTTCAAATTTTGGTACTAATATTGTGTTTTGTCCGATAAAATACTTGACCTCCTTGTACCAGTCATCGTTGCGCTGTAAAGTTAGAATATTTTTACGTAGATTTGTCTAAAGAGGAATCATTGAAAATATGCACGGTCTCTGAATCAACGCATCAGCCACTCTGTTCACTTTTCCCTTTATGTAAGTAATCTCAAAATCATACTCTCTAAGCAATTTCAACCAATGCCTTTGTCGGGCGTTCAAGTCGTTTTGTGTAAAGATGTGTTGTAGTCCACAGTGGTCCATTTTTAGTTCAAATTTCCATCCAATAAGGTAGTGTCTCCAAACTCTCAAGACATAAACAATGGATAACAACTCCAAATCATGCATCACATAGTTATCCTCATGTCTTCTCAACTTCCTCGAGATGTAAGCGATCACTCAATCATCTTGCATTAATACTCTGTCTAATACTTCCTTGGATGCGTCAGTGCATACCAAGAATTCCACGTCCATGTCAGGGAACTTTAGTATCAGTGTTGTTTTCAACAACTCCTTGAGTCTCCAAAATGCTTCCACGCATTTCTTAGTTGAAACAAACTTATTGTTCTTCTTCTACAATTTTGTGATCGGTTTTGCTATCTTCGAAAACCCCTCGACGAATCGTCTTTAGTATCCCACTAAACCCATGAATCTACGCACTTCCGGGACATTTGTTGGTGAAATCCATTCCATAATATCCTTGACCTTTGTTGGATCCATGACAATACCTTCGTCGGAGATGACATGCCCTAAGCAGTGAATCTTCAATTGATAAAACAAGCATTTAGGCAAATTTCCCATACAATTTGTTCTCTCGCAAACACTATAGTACCAAGCGTAAGTTTTCTTCATGCTCCTCCATCATCCAAGAGTAAATAAAAATATCGTCAATGAATACTTGTACAAACTTGTCCAAGTGGTTGTAGAACACCCCATTCATCAAACTCATAAATACCCCTGGGGCGTTCCTCAGTCCAAATGGTAAAACAATAAACTCGTAATGTCCAAAACTCATATTAAAGGCGGTCTTAGGGATGTTTTCCTCCTTGATTTGTAACTGGTGATACCATGATCTCAAGCTAATATTTGAAAACACCATCTCACCCTTCATCTGATAAAATAGATCATCAATCATCGGCAATAGATATTGATTCTTGATCATTGCTTTGTTCAATTGACGATAGTCAATGTAGAGTCTCCATGACCCATCCTTCTTCCGAATTAAAATAACATGCGCACCCCATGGTGACACACTTGGACGTATAAGTCCTAGGTCCATCAATTCCTTTAGTTGCATTCTCAACTCATGTAACTCCAGGATCGACATCCAATAAGGTGTTCTTGCTATCGGTTCAGTTCCCGATTTTAGGTCGATGGTAACTTCCAATTCTCTCTCTGGCGACATCCCAGGTAACTCCTCTAGGAAGATGTCCGCAAACTCTCTCACCACCAGAAGGTGTTATAGACCTTCCACTACTCCCTTCTCATTCAATGCAAGAATCACATAAAGCTTAAATCCCTTGCACATGCTCTTCCGTAGCTACAAGGAAGAGATGAACCTCAGGTAAAATCCTTGGTTCTGACCTACAATCACACGTCTTAGTCCCTCATCATCGACCAAGCTCAACCATTTCATCTTATAGTTGAATGTCGCCTCATGCAATTCTAACCAGTCCACACTGATCATGATGTCATAAGATCCTAATATTGTGATGTACAGGTTGGCCCTGGTGACAAAATCTCCTAGGTTAAGGCTACAGCCCGTAAGCTTCCCTCCAACCTTTTTTTGGCTCCCAAAGCCATTTATACAAAGCTAAACTCATCCTATTCAAATGCCTTTACCTTAATCCTTTTTAGTGCTGCACTAGAAATGAAACTCTCGGTAGCACCGAGATATATTAAAATACTAAGGGTCTGTTCAATAATGGTACCTGACGTCTAGATCATAGTCGACTAGTTCTCTGTCTGGTGGTTATTTATCGCTGCATGAATCTGATGGGCCATACCCAAATATCCCATGGTAGCAGGTCCGATTGATCCATATGCTCCAGTCCTCTCCACTGGGAAGTCGCATTGGTAATGTGGCTCCCACATGTCCAACACCCTTTCTTCAGTCCAGTACTCCTAGTACTCGAAGTAGAAGCTAACGGGCCACCGACCTGGAATTATGGACTGTTATGTTGAACATGTCTAAATTGTTGTTGTTGCGGTCGACGTTGTTGTTGGTGTTTTTTTCCTTGGTAAGGAGTCCGTTTTTGAGGCACTGGTCGTCAAAGTGTAGTGAAAGTGGATCCTCTTTGGAAGCCACAATATCTTGGTGAATGCCTACGTGGTGTTTGATTTTGCTTCACACCAGATGACACTTGATCTGCTGGTCTCACTGGCATCCTGCTTTGACCCTCGTTGATAGTCTCCTCCTTTTCTATGAGGGACTTCTAAACGACATCATGCAAGGTTTGAGGCATCAGAATCCTAACCTTTGCATGAATGATGACATTAAGGCCAAAAAAGAACCTGTCGACCTTAAGTTTCTCGGTATTCATATGTGGAGCATACCGAAGCATCTCCATAAAATGGTCCTCGTACTCAGGCATCGTATGGCCGACCTGTCGCAAGGCGTTGAACTCATTGATTTGATGCTCAATTAATTCCTCTGATAGATACCTCTCTCAGAACCGTTCCTCAAACAGTTCCCATGACACGTCTTTGACAACCATGTTCAATTATGGCAGGAGCATCTTCAACCATAGAAGATCGCTTCCCTTCAGTTGAAATACCTCCATGCGAACCTTCATGTTGGAGGTATAGTCACAAAGTGAAAAGAACATCACCATATTCTCCAACCATGCCTTGACGGCTACACCATTTGAGGCACCAAAGAACTCAGGAAATTTGACCTTCTTGAGTTCACGATGAATGCTACTAGTACTGGTGAGAGCGCGCGGTGGACCCTCAGGGGGTGCCAACGCCCTGGCCTCATCTCTGTCCAAATGATTGATCAATGCCTTAAACATCCACTGAAAGGACCTCATCAACCCAACCACATCACCCACCATTATCTGTTCCTGCTCGAAAACCTGTTCGTCTCCCTGGGGTTTAGACCCCTCAGGCATGGATTCTACTGTGGGTGTCATGCCTCCTCCCCTAGAAACCCATCATCTTCCTCTGCAGCATCCTCTAACAATTATTACCTACATGAATACAAATGAAATTAATTAGAAACCTCATAGTCAAATATCAAGTCAATGAAAGTTGTAGTGATCCCAAGTCGTGGGTCAAACCCTCTCTGATACCATATGTAAGTACCCCAGTCGTTACGACTACATGCGACACAGGAAGTGCAATTTTTTTTTACCTACATGTGACGCAGGAAGTGCAACAGACAACAACGACACAACATACTAGCATATCATGCAATTGGACGAAACATGCGATAATCAATAGAAAGAAAAAATGGCTACCCGCCTGACACAAGAAAGACAACACCTACCAGCTAAAGGTCAACATCAACAAACCCGACCCAACAACTTTGATGACCAGTAACTAGAAAGCTCTATGTTGCGCAAAACCAAACACATTAAGGTGTTACAAAACCAAGTACCAACATCAATTACAACAAACAATACGCCCACATCGGGAAGCACAAGACTCCAACCAAGTTATCATTCGCATCTATCCATCGGGGCATGCAATGATCCCCTCATCAGGAATCTTTCTGTCACAAGGCAATAGGTGCGACCGTAACCATAGCGCAACATAACCTATATAGGCCAATAACCCAAGAAAATCCAACGTGCTAGGATACCAATTTAACTGTCAGAAATACAAGAAGACTATATCCAAGCATTCAATCAACAAGTCAACAAGACACAATGGAAATCTGACCATTATACAATCATACATCACAATAAATTCCTAGTGCAACAATTTCTAAGGAAAACATACATCAATTAAAGGACACGATTAGCCATCTATGAATTATTCCCTTTTTGGTATCAACAATGAAATCGCTATCTAACAATAATATCGTTGTCCATTAATGTTTTTTTGTCAACAATCCACAATGTTGTCTATTAATAAATCTATGTCTAACAATGGTAACATAGTCTAACTGTAAAGTATCTATCTATTAATAGATAGTCGTCTAGCAATGATATCATTGTCTAACTTGTATATTGTTATCTATTAATAATGGATGTCTATCATTTATATTGTTGTATATTATATATATTATATCGTTGAGTTAAATACATTATATTGTTGTCACTTAAATATATCATATAGCAGAATTAATATAGGATATTGTTGTCATTTAAATATATGAAATCACATAGTTAAATATATGATATCGTTGTCATTTAAATATATGAAATTGTTGTCCATAAAATTGAATATATAAAATCGTTGTCAGTCATTCATTATTACTAAAAATGAAAAATCATTGTCATACATAGCATACAATGCAACAATTACAACACAACAATTACACAGTCACCAAAAAATCAACTATTACACAGTCATAAAACGTCACCATTGCATAGTCACAAATGTGACCATTACACAGTCATAACGCAACTATAAATTCGTTGGCAATCAAATAAATTAGTTTCCTACTAATAAATGTTACTATATCTATTTGAAAAAAAATTCCAAGCCATCCATATTGCTTTTTAATAATTGGGTAAATAGTTGTGTAAACCTGGGTGAAATCGTTGTCTAGATTTGTGTGTTTAGAGCATGTCTAAATCGTTGTCATGCATTTGTATGGGGCATAAATTTCATTGTGTTTTAGCATTAAAAAAAATGCACATGTTTTACCATTAATGAATCTATAAAATACATGATTTTTCTTTCTAGAAATATATGAGGTCGTTGTCTATGAGATGTGTGGTAACGTTGTCCATTAATACTTGATTTTTTGTCTATAAAATATGATAATATTCAAACATTTTCTATGATATATATTCAAACGATGTTTGTCTAACAATATGATATATATTCAAATGTTGTCTAGGATATATATTCAACGTTGTCTATGATATATATTCAAACGTTGTCTATTTAACAATATGATATATATTCAAACACTGTCTATGATATATATTCAAATGTTGTATATCTAACAATATGACATATATTCAAACGTTTTCTACAATATACATATTCAAATGTTGTCTATGATATATATTCAAACGTTGTCTATCTAACATTATGATATATATTCAAACGTTGTCTATTCATATTACTGGGTAAAACGAATTGGGCAAAAATAAATTGGGTAAAACGAATTGGGCAAAAGTGAATTCGGTAAAACAAATTGGGAAAAAGCGAATTGGATAAAAAGAATTTTAAATCTGGGTGCAATAACTCTGGATTAAAATTTAACAAGAACAGTTCTATAACGTATGGGGTTTCCGTGTTAAACTCAAAAAAATGAGGGAAGTAAATCACCCAGTGAGAGAGGTAAGACATTGGGTGTTATAACAACAAAACACAGAGATTTATCATTCAATAAAACACAAAGATACTCATTCACAAGGAGGGCGCAAGGATTAGAGATCAATCATAAAAGAAAAACACAGGGATAAGTAAGGGATAGATAGATGGGTGAAAATTATCATTCACTTATTATCCATGCACAGGAAAGTAGGGATTTGAATCCATAAGTCTTTAAACACCATAGTGACGACCTTCGATTCGGCTCCTGGCCGACTGCTCAGGCAAGGACTAATAACTTAACAGATAAGGGACAAAAGATGAAAACATAATGTTTCTTCATATTAATCAATAAAAACAAACGCAGAGAAGTCATTGCAATCAGGGGTTGGGTTCGCCATGGAAATCAATTCAAAATTCAATGAGCATAAGGTTGGGTTGACTTTAGGTTCTTGGATCATAAAACGATGGGCTCATCCAGACAAATTGTTGAAGATAAAAATGACATCTCTGGATAGTGTTACATTGAATAAAACATAGTATTTAAAACAGTAGAAGTACATTACTAAAGGCGATGGAAAAATTCTTAAACTACCATTCAATAAAAATATTCACATGCGTACCATAGCCAAATGTGAAAGCTCTGGGTCATTGTCCCATGCACGCTCTGTCCAACTCCTGCTTGTCGATCGATGTGACCTCACCAGTACCTCCTAGCCAATGCTAGGGGTAATCTTCTTCCCCCTGAGCCCCCCAATCTGCAAAGGGGCCATGCACATGATACCAGAGAATGCTAGCACCTAGCTTGCCTCGCAAGGTCAAGCTACCACTCGTTACCCGAGCTAGGTATCCCAACTGCCACAAGAGAAAGTTTAGTCAAGATAAAATTTTAATAATGTAACCTTACGCAAAAAGATGAGATCCATCCTCCTCCTCCTCCATCATTTTTATAGAGTTTTTATGTAATTAGTTTCCCAAATTCTCATTAAATTCCTTATTCATTAAATTAATTTCAAAAAACTTCCCTCATACACATGTCGTCCGATCCCCTAGTTGCACCAGAAAATCAATTTTATTAATTAGTTAAATATTCCTATTTCCTTCATCCACCTAAGAGCATTCCTAAAAATGCTCCTCGATGTCCCAAAATTCCCTTACACTTCTTATATGTCTTACGCCTTACTTAATTCCTAGTTGATTTCATAATTAGAAAGTTCCAAAGG
>ML790441.1:252461-272971 GCA_009831015.1 Picea engelmannii | reverse complement strand
CATGATGTACATCCAACTAATATATTGAAATGAGGACATCATATGATCCAAGTGGTATGATGTTCATATTTACCACGATATTGAGACCATTCATGTCTAATGGACAACCTGTAACCAATCTCATTGATTTTCCTTTTAGTTCTAGTAGCTAGTTGAACCAATCACAGTTTCTCATGCTTACTTCTCTTCAAATGAAATCATTCAGCTATATTAGGGGCAATGTAACTTTGAATTGATCCTAAATCAATTAAAATGGAAATATGATGATTTGAAATCTTACCTTCAACCTCAATCATGTTTGATTGATGGTCTGCTTGTCGATTTTCTAGGGCTGCACATATTATTGGGATGTTTCTACTCACATCTTCCACTGTGGTTTTTTCATGTATGTTGCGCACATTCCTCCTTTTGTGTCCCTTATGAGGATAATATTTGTACAAGTGGTCTCCCTCACATCCCCAACATTTAGTGACCGCCTTGTACTTTTCCCCAAGGATTTTTCCACCTTATATCCACTCTTGGCTAGCCAAGTTTATTGATATGTATTGTCACTATTACTGAAGAAAGGAGGTTTGAATCCCTTCTTCTTCTGATCCAATTTTTCTTTTTTCTTATCTCTCCAATATTTATGGAAAGTTACTTCCCCCTTGTTTTGCTCACATATATATTTGTCTTTCCTGATGGTCTCTTCAAGAGTCTCAGATTTGTTAGATTAGATCTTGTCCTTGTAAAATATTGATAGTTCACTTAAGAGCCTCTGTAACTTCACTTTATCCTATTGAAAAAAACCCATATATCTCAACAACTCCAAAAACTTCTTCTCATATTCCTCCAAGGTCATATTTCCCAACTCTAGTTCAAATAAATATTGCATCTTATTGTCACAGTAGTGCTTAGAAAGGTATCACTACTAGAAATAATTCTTGAATTGCTTCGAAGAAATCCTCTTCTCATTGGTGTGCTTAACTTTCTTTATTTAATCCCACCACATAGAAGCCTTTCCTTGTAGATGGTATATAGCTATTATATCTTCTAGATTGGATGAGTAGTTATGCAACTAAAAATGATTTTGTGTCCCTAGAAACCAAGCTTCAACATCCTCTCCCATCTTGTTTTCACCATCAAAGGTTGGTGGCTTAAGCTTCATAAGCTCTCCTTGCAAATTGTCTTGTTCATGCCTTCTTCTCTGATGCCTAACATGGGACACTTATGGGATACTATTTGATTCTATAGATGCAAATGACTTCTTGCCTGAATGGGTTGGTGAATAACGATGTGTTTAAATTATGGTAGCACTTCTTGAGTGCCTGGATCGCCTATGACTATCCTCTCTTGCACGATAACTACTTGCTTCCTCATGCCTTGAACCCATTCCATTCATTATTTTCCTCTGCAGCTGATTTAGACTCTATAACAACTGAGTGTTTAGTTGATTTTTCTCCTCTTGGGTTCTTATTATCCTCTCATTATCAACTCTATAACTCATCACTTCCATATTTAAACTCTTCATGGTTTCTACAAGATCTAATGGCTCTATTATGTCTCTGTTTCCATTAGAATCTGTCTCCTCACTTCTCATATATACTAATATTCATGCCCCTTGTATATACTAATATTTCTCATTTCTCCTCCTCAATGTTGCTCTTCAATTATGATCTTTACTTGTTCTTGTTGCAACATTAATTATGAAAAAATTGTGCACACAATTAAAACTATTAGAAGCACCTCATTTCCATATCTGTAACATTTCTTTCAAATTCTATAAATTATGCACATTGTCATTTTTTGTTAATTAAGGCTACAAGCCCTTTTTCTTCCCAATTTTTGAAGAACTTATCCAAAATATAATCCTCCATAGATATTTTCCTTTGAATTATCTTTCCAATTAATATACTCATGCCCCAATTTGAGTTCAGAGATAAAAGTTATAGCTCTCAAAAATCCCCATTTTTGCCCATTTTCTACACTTTTCTCATTGGTACAATTTGAGTCGAAGACCAATCTCTGCCACACGTAGAAGAAAATTTGATGAGAACCAATAATTTTTTTATATTGGGCACATATAATATTCATGATTATGATTACATAACAACTTCCAAATTATTAATTTGATGCTCTAGTCAATTTCTGCATCAATATAGTATTGTCAACTTTGTCCTTTTTGCACCTTCTCCGGAGTTCAAATTTTTAGCCAACACTACTATCTCTCAAACGAAACAAAACTAGAAAAACTTTAGTAATACAAATTTGTCTATATTGTTGTGGACATGAAATTTCAGCCATCATTGTTTTCCATATTTGTGATCTTGGGTCCCTTTTCCTCCATGGAAGATTTAAAAAATCACCAAAAAAGTCTCATGGAATAATGGATTTTGGCATGTTTCTGCATCTCCATTCCAAACCCTTTGGAATTTGGACAAATTATCCACTAGTTTTATTCATATCTACTCCTATTCTTACTGTCTATATTTCATTAGCAACAAGGCCTTTGTTAATGAGTACCACCATGTTCATTAAAAACCACTAACTTCCATTTTTTCAAGAAATTTGGAGCTAAATAAGCCAATGACCCGCACTAGAACTTTTATGGTCCTCTTCACTATGGATCGACACCTAAAATTTCACCAAAATTTGAACTTGCTTTTGTTATTTATGGCCAAAATAAGATTTTGGTTCCATTTTTTCAAAATAAAATTTTACTTTGTTGAAATGGCATGACATGTGATTGTTGATGTGGCAGTAGGGTCCTACATGTCATCACCCACTTTTTCCATGTCATCTCCCTTACCTGCCATGTTAGTCCTCCGTGGCCCCCCTTCACCTTTTCTACTTCACTTTATAATAATGATTTATTATTAATTAATTGTCGACCACTTGTTCCCCCTGTCCTTTTCCTGCAACCTAGTGTGATCTTGACCGTGGATGTGATAAGGGGTCCTGATTTTGTCCTCGATTCCTCCACCTGAAACGTTACCATTGGAAGCTGTGATGGGGGGGTTTCCCATTTCTGTCCCTTCCTTTGCTGGCGCACATGTCCCCGCAATATAGATTTAGATCAACAATTGAGATCTATTGTGAAGGGAAAAGTTGTTGGTGTTTAAAATAATCTCTACCCTCAAAAAACTAATTACTACATAGGGGACACACATCACCGCAACAACAATTGCGAAGCCCAAAATCATGTTTGGAAAATTGCCTCTGTAGACTTTGAAAACTGTTTACCATTGTTTTTCATGCCACCAACCTCTGCAACCATGGAAATTTCATTGTGGACTACCACTTACACTTGGAATTCACCTATCACATTATCATTGGTTGATATGATGAGGGGGTCCCATCTTTGACCCCTCCTTTGTTGGTGCACATGTCCCTGAGTGTGATCTAGATCTATTGCGGAGCATAAAGTTTCCAGTTATTAAATCGACCCTTTGCCTCTACAAACCACTTAACACCTAGGTGATCCAAGTGGACATCGATGGCCACCCACCTATTCTATTGGCTCAAAATACAATTTCTATCTTGGCAAATTTTCTATGATTTTTTCGGGTCATGAATTTTCAGGGCTGTTTTGAGGCCCTAAACAACTTTTTTTTTTGCACAAAAGTGCCCAATAGATAGAAAAATGCATGTACTGGGCCATTTAGAATGTGTGCTCCTTGACTAGACCTTTCTGTTGGGATATTGAGTGCCCCAAACGAAGATCATATGCAAAAGTAACGCTCCCAGGAAGTTGACATATCAACTAACCACATAGGGGCCCACAAACCTTTGATGTTTCATCTTCCGGGGTTATGGTTTTGGGTGTTTAGGGTTTTCTCATTAATGCTTTATGTTAAAAGGAATTTTTGACCTCATTGTAATCATCTTCTTGCAAATGCACATAGCCATCACATCTCTTCTCATAGATAAGCTACCACCATTCTAGCGATTTCATTTCACTCTGCATTTTTACAGTTCCTGCATATTTTGTTCATTAACAAAAATTGAGTATTAATATATCTTTGTGTTTCTGTCATATTTATGTGTTTTATCTCGTCCCCTCATAAATCCAGATCACTAGGGGACATGCATCACCTCAACATCAATTGAGGAGGCAATTTGACCTTCAAAATACTATTCCACTTGGCTCCGCTAATTGTTGTTTTCAACCTAACTGCCTCCAACACCTTGGACCCTACCTTGTGGGTTTCCACCTACACTTGGACTCTACCTGGAAGCACCCCAACACCTCCACGTCACCCTTCCAATCCACATCACCAACACGAGGTCCACAGTAGATGTGTGGGTCAACATAGTTTAATTATATATATATATATATATATATTTATATTTTCCGATTTCCTCCACATGCCGCCATAAAGTTTCAAACTTGACTCCTCCAATTTGATCCCATTGCTTACGAAACTAGATGCTGCTACACCAATTAGACCTTTGGTTTTCATCCAACATCAGGGAATTTTCTCCAGTTTTCAAATTTCCTCCAAATTTTAATACAAAGTTGAGATTGAAATTTTATCAATTATTAGTTGGAACAACTTCCATACTGGCATATAATTTTATCAACACTTAATATGCAAACTATAATTTCTTTATATGCAAATTGGTTCTTGTCCCATATATGCCCAATTCTATAACCAATACCTCTAATACCATTATGAATGTACCCACTACCCTATGTCCATCGTTGAGGATATATGGTACTTTGTAAAACCACAAATTTCCTTCATCTTTTTGGTCTTATACCATTCTATAATATACCCATCCTTCTAACTAAAATGATATCCACATTTTATAGCTCTGATACCATAATTCATCATTTTCTGATTATGAAATGATTAATGCATGCAAATATGGCAATGAAAGATCTTGCAACACAATTGATGAATCATAGTTACAGATGCAGACTTATACATGCACGCAAAACAACATTCAATTCATAATTAAAAGCATTAAATCAACATAATTACAATTAAACCATATACACTTATCTTTCTGGGAATTAATCACCATGCAAAACTCCTCACCATAGAAACACAAAAACAACAATTAATCACCAATTGGTTGTAGACGAAGGACGTTCCACCCAACCATAGGCTCTTTGTTTCCCATAATATTTTTGCAACAAGGCCACCCCTAAGCTAAGGATATGAATGCACAAGGATGAAATCACCTATGGTTGGTTCTAATCGTCTCAAGTGACCCAATTTCCCAACAATTCAAAATTTGTAGACTCCTATAGCTATCTCAATCCACTAGCTATATTTCCCCATAAGCCTACACACCTAAGGAATGGGATCCCATTCTCTGCCACACAGTCCCTCGGGCTATCCCACTTCCCTCTAGGGCTCCAACAAAGATCGACCAAGAAATTTCTTAGCTAGGGACTCTTGGGATTCTCAACTATAATGGAGTTTTCTTAATGGAAACAATTTCCCTTTCACATGGGCATAATTTTCACATTATTCATCGTAGCCATTTTCTATAACTCTATTAAAACCATTTTATGGTAGCTTAGGCTCTCAATCAACGTCTGGGACTAATGATTGGAAACTCTCGATTACATAACCAAAATTCATGGATTATACTTGCATGAGTGGAAGAAGCCACGTGCCTTCATAAGAATCCCATGTATCTTGCTTCCCCACTAACTCCAATGTTGATATGATTTAGGATAACACAAAGAGAAATAATTAGGCTTAGGAATAACATATTATTATATTACTTTGGCCTCCTTTGAGCCCCCTAAACCCCATGATCCTTCTCCATTTGTAGCCTATGATGTATATTTTTATTATTGTTCAATGTACATTTACACATTACATTGTTTGGCTCATAGTCTTTCATCATATACACACATACACATTGCTAATCCAATGATCAAAATTGGAGGTGTTACAACATTACAAAAGAGTAGGATATCTTCAACAAACAAGAGGCGAGTAATAAAAATATCCCTCCCTAATATAATTCCTTTCACATCGCTAGATCTTTTAGCTTCTATCATCGCTCTGCTCAACCCTTTTGACACCAAATGCCTCAAATCTCTGCCAGGTCTACAAAACCCTAAGGTAGACCATTTAATTAGAATTGCAAAGGAAACCGAGGTAAGATAGTTTGTCATCCATTTTACAAAGTTTAGTACGAAGCCTAAGTGAAATAACATCAGTCTTAGGTATAACCAACTTTCCCTGTCATAAGATTTTGAGAGATCAAATTTTAATACTATTGCAGGTAACATTTTGACCTTGATAGAATGGAAGGCCTCTTGTGCAAATCCAACAATCTCATGGATATGCCTCCCAGCTAGGAAACCAAACTATTATGAAGAGATAGATTTGGATAGGAGATTCTTCATTCTTCTTGCAATAATCATGGATATGATTTTATAAGTGCAATTACACAATGATATTGGCCCATGTTCCTGAAATATAAAGGGGTTGTTCGATTTGGGTATAAGTGTAATACAATTTGTATTATATACTGCTAATATTACGCCTGACACCCTTGACTCTTTGATGAATCTCAATAAGTCATCCTCTAGCGAATCACAAAACCCTAAGAAAAATTTCATCATCCACCCATTAGGCCCATGGATTTTATATTTTTGGAAAGACTGTAATACCACATGAAGCTCATATCTCAATACTTCTACCACCAAATTCACATTTTCTTCCTCTAAAAAAAACTAGGGAAAAAAAAACCATTTTTACAACCTCTATTATAGTTGCTCTGCTATCTTCCAAAAAATACCTTTGAAATAATCCACTCTCGCTTTTGAAATATCTTTGAAACTTAATATCCAATTCCCCTCATTATTTTTTAGCTTCCAAATAGTATTGATATCAGTTTTCTCATAACCCTTCTTCAACCACAAGGATCTACTTTTCATCCTCCAGGAAGCTTCCTTGATATCATGTAAAGTCCTTTTCCTTTTTTCCATTTCCAAGATATGAGTTTTATGTTCGTTTGAAATGAAACTAGTAGGATCCTGAAATAACATCTCTTCCAACTTGTATTCTACCTTATTTAACTCATTTTATTCCTTTATATTTTTTCTCATAAGCCCCCTTGAAGGCAACTCTCTTTATAGTTTACAAATTGGACTCAAATTGAATCATTGCAGACTGTCTTTGCTCCCTACTTTAAGGGACCCAATGAGCCTTTATTTGGTTTACAAAATTAGAGTCCTCCAACCACTATGGGTTGAATTTAAAAGTACTGGGTGGATTTTCCCCTAACCCTCCAATTTATAGAAAAATGGGAAACTGGTTTGAGTCCCCCCTAGTCCCAACCCGTTTCCTTAACCTCCACATGTCATTCATGAAACCCTTTGTAACTAGAAACATATCTAGGTGTTTTGACATCCTTTCTAGACCTACCCTTTTATTTCGTCTAGTAAATCTCAGTTTTACTAGAGCCACATAAAATAAACCATTCTCATCAAGTTTATGAACAAAATAATCAAAGAGTTGATCCACAATAGAATTTTCTCCGCACACCTCTAAATTCCCAATAGAAAAATTCATATCACCACCCACAATGACATTATCACGACCTATAAATTTCAAGTTTAAAATATTGTCCCTAAAGGGAAATTTGTCCAAATAAGGTCCTTAAATATTAGGAACCAACACTTCCAATTCCAGTTCATGAGAATAGAACATCATTCCTAGACCCGATTCAAAGGCCCAACTATTAGTGCATTGGAAATAATGAATTCTCCACCTCGAAAGTGAACCTCCAAATCTACATCTAGCATCTAATTGAGTGAACTCCCACCCCGAGAGGATCTTATTTATATCCCCACATATTCCCCCACCAAACCCCATTGTTCCCCGAAGTAAAAGTATGTTAGGATTAAAATCACCAATACAAAATTTTAGAGTTTTATTTTTAGAGTGGTGGCCCATACCCTTGAAATTTAATGACATGAAAATCATTAAGTATAAACTCCAAGGGTTTAGCTTGCTCTGAATGCCCCTACAATAAAGAGTTGTTTAACTATTTGCACCTACAAATGGAATTTTTTCCGAGATAGTATTATATGGGACTTCCTACCCCTAAACCCTCCCTTCTTCCATTTCCCATCCAATACTGCTAAACCTCCAAAAAATCCTCCTTCCAATCACAAATGTCGTCCTTGCACGACCTTAAAAAATATGAAGGGTTTCCATTGAAAATCACTTCTTTCACAAAGCTAGATGATTTTTTCTCTACACTAAAGGAAACAATTGAAATTGGGTTCAGAGGACTTTGATCTTCTTTCCGGACTGTGTCTCAACCAAAGCTTTGAAATCTTTGAGGTGTTGAAAGACCTTGGATTTTTGCCTGAGAAAGTAGATCCATGTAAAACATGAGAAA
Source organism: Picea engelmannii (assembly GCA_009831015.1). Taxonomy (NCBI): domain Eukaryota; kingdom Viridiplantae; phylum Streptophyta; class Pinopsida; order Pinales; family Pinaceae; genus Picea; species Picea engelmannii. Next base: position 264,610 of record ML790441.1, on the reverse strand, counting down.
TCGTCAACAAAAATGAGAGCAAACCTCACTTTGCTGATCGATGGATGCAAAAAAGGACCCATGAGGTCACTGTGGATCAGATATAAAGGTGCAGAAGCTCACTGAGACTTTCCTTTGTCGAATTTCTCTTGAGGGTGTTTTCCGAGAACACATCCCTCACATACTCCCTTGGAGAAATTGATGTCTGGTAGAACATCAACTAATTTGTGCTTTCTAAGTTGTTGCATGTATCTGAAATTCAAATGTCCAAACCTTTCGTGCCATATCCTACTACTTTCATCAACATGAGTAAGCAGTAAAGCAAAATCAGGTTCAATGAATTCAGAAAATGTATACAATCTAGACTGATGATTTACCTCACCGGTAGCAACCTTGGAGTTGGTTTGCATGTCATAGATGTCCATGGAATTTGGTGTGAATACGACTTTCTTTCTGGTGCCGAAATTCGTCATTTGATACACAGAGAGAAGGTTGACAGAAAGCTTGGGAACATGCAACACATTCTTGAAGCTTCTGTTGGTGAGTTCAATCCTTCCTTTGCTGGTGACTTCGACAGAAGAGTTGTCCCCCATCAGAATACGAGGACCTTTGCATGCATCCAAATAAGAATAGACTGCTTCTGAGGTAGCCATGTGATGTGATGCTCCTAAATCTACGATCCAAGCATCGAGAGAGGAGTTGATGGCAATCAACGCATGGCTAGAATTGCCTTTCTTGGAATTCGGATCTTCTGGATTCTTCTTCTTTTCACCCTCGGGGATGCAATCTCCAAGGTTGTTTTGCTAAAGTATCTGAGACATCAGATCTATTTGTTTTTGCATGCATGCGGATTCTGAATGGAATCCTTTGTGACAGTATGTGCATTTCTCTCCTTTTCTTCCCTTTTCTCCTTTGGATCCAGAGGCATTAATGAAGGGTTTTGTGTACCCTTCCTTCTTCGTATGTGCATGATATTTCCACTTATATTTATCTTTAGATTTATGATATTTGTGGCTGCCATCATGCACAGTGAGTGCATGCACCCTTGGGCCTTTGATTGCGCCCATGTTGATGAGCTTGGTTTTCTCTTTTGTCAAGGATTCGATAAAGTCCCCAAGAGAAGGCATCTTCCAGGTGGATCCATAGGCAAATCTGACAGTATGGAATGTGGATATGAATACACAGAATTTAGGTCCAAGCATGGAGAGAATGGTGAGAACCATTTGTTTCTCCTCCTTCAATTTATCAACCCTGCAAGCTTTGAGTTGCGACAATAAATCCTTGAATTTTGTAAAGAAATCTTGGATATTCTTGAAGCTTTTTGGATCCAATGTGAGCATCTCAACCTCCATCATGTGTCCCCTCATCTCATCCTGTTTGCCAAAGAGCCCTTCCAATATGGTCCAGGATTTATTGGGAGTCTTACAGGAAGATATATGAAAAAGGAGATCCAGAGAAATAAGACTGCAAATTGTTCCGAGTGCCTCATCCATGCGATTTAAGTACTTGGATTTTTCTATGGCTGATGTCGGCTCCATATCTGTATTCATGGTTAACCTATACAAACCTCTGGATTGAAGATGTATGGCTATTTTCTCCTTCCATGCAAAATAGTTGTAAGGTGTAAGAATGAATTCTTTTTGGAATTCCATCTTTCCGTTGTCTTCAATCTTTTGTACCTGCATTTTTTTTTTTTTTTGGTGTAGCTTTTGCTTAGCACTCTGTCAGCTCTGATGCCATGTAAATGTGTTGAACCTGCGCATAAGCGATCTAGCTAAACAATGATACACACATTTGCAGAGAGAATTGGAAAAAGAAGAAGAAGGAGAGAAAGAATGGAAAGAATTCTCATTAACCATTGTGAATAATGAATAATTTACATATGATATACTCTGTATAACTCAATGAGTTCAACTTGAGGTGAACCAAGTCACCATAGTGGTGGTCTAGAGTGATCTGGACACACACCAACAATTAAGGGAGTGAACTGCCACCTATTCTAGTCTCTCAGGTAGTTACGGGAGTGAACTGCCACCTATTCTAGTCTCTCAGGTAGTTACGGGAGTGAACTGCCACCTAGTTGAGTTAACTAGTCAACTAGTCTTCAATTAACTGACTGAACATAAAGTAGTGAGGAGTTAACTCAAGGAATCAAGGCTAATGCGCCACTTTGGTGATGATACCAAGGCAAGGTCGAATTAGCATGGTGTTTATCCTGATTGTAATGTCCCCAAGGCCGAGCCCTATTGTAAATCATGTTTATGAAATGAATTGTAATTATGTTTTTATAGGATGGTGAGCCAAGTTAATATAAGATGGTGGGATTATGTGATTATTAGGCCAGAGAGCCTAAGTGTTGAAGGCCAAGAGCCTGATTTTGTACATGTATCTATGCACATTATTAATAAAAAATATAAATGCCGCCACGTGCAGACCGACCAGGATGAATGAGTGATGGGGGACTAAGCTTCCACAGAGTGGGCAAGGGATTAGGGGCTGGAAGGTGGGAAGAGGGGCTAAGTCTTGAGCCTAGGGGTTTAAGTCCCTGGGAATAATATTTTAATATTATTCCAAAAAGACCATGTGAAATATATGTTTTATCCTAAGTTCTTTTTGGAAGGAAGGGCAACTTCCAAATGGAAGGAATGCATGCTGAAGGAACACATGCAGTTTCATGGGTGACAAGTGTCAACCCAAGCACATGTAGATAAAATTATTGAGTTGAGCCGTGATGGGGGTTCCTCCTCCATTCCACCGTCGACCCTCTGAATGTGAGTCCCGTCTGACCTCTGCAAGAATACCCTGGTGCAACCTTGAAAGCCGAAAAGCCTATGTTGATTTCTGAGATAGCCGATACATTGCTTGCCTGAACAGTTTGAGCCTGTGCGTGAGATCTCTGTACACTTGGTGCAATCCCGAAACCAAAACCATGATTCTATCCCATGATTGCAGAGCGTGTTTGGGAAGCCCGTGTCTGTTTTCCCAGTTGGCTGTTGTGGCCACGCAGTGCGGGACTGCGCGTGGCTTACTGGCCAGTGTAAGTCCGTATTGAGCCTGTGTGTAACCTCTCTCCAGGTGAGGGAGGTGATTGTTGTTGGAAGAGGCAGGTTGTCAGGCCTGTGAGCAACTCTTTCTAGGTGAGAGAGTTTACTGGAAGTGGTTTCTTCTAGAGAGTGTCCAGCACCAGCTTCGAGCTCTGAGACTTCCTGATCCGACCCGTTGCTGAAACCCAAGGCAAGGGAGGTTAGTAGCCGAAGGACTGTCTAGGTGACAGAGAAGGTGTATACTCCTGGGGTGGTGTAGGCATGTGGGGAATGAGAGTCCGAGAGTAGTGGGTGTAAGATGGAATCCTAGGAAGAATCCTTCCAGTCATTTTGTTTTGTTTTCCCTGTAACCTCAGCCTAGCCTAGGATTCCTTACCTTGGGGTGGAGCTTAGTCCCAGCTAAGGGGTGACCCACTGCTGAGATTGATGAGAAGTGTGGTCTAAGGCTAGGAGGTTCGAGGAAGGCCTGCACCTGGTTGGTGGAATTACCACCATTTCAAAGATAAGTACCAGATGATGTTTTAATTACGTTTCTGCATGTCTGTGTATTTATATTTATCATGTATTCTGCTTTGCATACGAATTAATGTTAAAGCCATTGATTATTTATAGTAGCAGTAATTCTTATATTTACTCTGAGTTTAAATGTGTTTCATTTCCTTAAATGCATGTCTTATATATAGAATTAAGTATGAGATTGTTATTTAACGAAGTAGCGCCTGCCCGGCCCGAAATGGGGGCGTTACAGTATGAAAGAGTGTTACAGAATGGTATCAAAGTGTTACAGAATGGTATCAGAGCCAAGGTTTTGACACTGAGCCTAGATGGGCCAGTTTAGTGGTCTTTGGACCGAGGGTTTGAGGAGAAATTGTGTTTGGAGGACCAATTTCAGACCTTTGAATTCTCATGAGTGTCAAGGAGTTACTTGACCGTGTTACCCAGCTTAGGAGGTGTAGCGGTGTTATAAAACTGCAGCTGGTGTGGTATATGCCCACAGGGAGAGAGAGAACTCCACACCAGAAGTGTTGGAGCCTTAGGATATGTTTGGGAGGAAAGGAGAACCCTCACGACCGTCAGATTTGGAGAATGTGCACAAGGTTAAAAAACCCTCTCGAGTTGCACAGGAATATGGAAATCGTGATACATGAAATCCCAAATTTGTCGGGACCATCCATCGGGGGGAACACGTGGCTGCCAGATGACGTTTTGGCACCCGGGAAACCAAAGAAGAAGAACCTTGTTTTTACAAGTCACGAAATAGCGAAACCCAAAATTTCGAAATGATCTACACTGTAGATCATAAGAGAGGAACTTGACCGTTGGATCAAGTGGAAGAGTAGACAGTAATTTCAGAATTTCGGCAAACGAAAGTTTGAGAGGTGTGGATGCACAAACTCCCGATGCCAGAAACCTTGAAATGACGAAAGGATCTGTGCAGTGGATCCAAGAAAATTCTAACCGTTGGATTTTTGATTGGAATGGACGTGGACACATGGATGTGCACCACATGCCAGTGAGTCGAGAAGACAAGCGAGAATGGTGGGACCCACTGACGTCACCGAAGGTGACATGGACCCTCCTGAACATGCCACGCGCCACCATGGTTAAGGGTGACAACTGTACTATGGGCCCGGAGAGTAAAGTAAATCAGAATTTCAAAATTTGGGAGTTGGAGTGATAAGGGGTTGGGATTCACTGCATCATGAACTCTCGGGTACCGAAGACCCGAAAACCCAAAGTCTCGAAGTCTCAAAATTTGCAGAGCCGTCAGAGCTTAGAAAACTTTGGGAAGTTAAAACATTTTCTCACTCACGTTGGTTTATGAATATTGTGATTTTGTTAAGGGTTTAAGGCCTGGCAAACTTCGGTTGACTGCACGTTATGTGTGCAGAGTTCAACGAGTGTCAGGACAACTGAAAACCGATGCTGAGTATGGAATTGGAAGAGGTGCAGATTGCCTCCGAAACAGAGGATGAAAGGGTAGGAAGGAATGTCAACTTCGGAGTCGAAGGATCAAACTCCAATGGGCACGGAAGAGAATTGGATAAGGAAGGGCATATAATGAAACTCATTGAAATATTGCAGAAAGATGCCCAGGCTCGCCGAGCTGATAACCAAAATCTCATGAGGGTCAGGGATCAACAGGGTGAATTCAACTTAAAGATGTTGAAGAGCCTGGAAAGAATAGAAAGGAAATTGGAGAAGGGAAGTGACTCAAGCAAGATAGAGAGTCGTAGGACCCTTGAGAGGAAAAGAGATCAAGAAGTGTCAGAACCCTTGAGAGAAAAAGAAGATCAAGGAGTGGTAGCAGACATCATCGTCGCTCCCCAAAGCATTCCGGTAAGGAAGCACACAGTAGTTCAAGCCCATCTTCTACCAGAAAGCACAGGAGATCTGGGATGGATGAAATGAAAGGGGAGATGAATAATATTAAGCCTCCTACATTTGATGGAGAACATAAGGAGGAGGAAGATGCCGAAACATGGTTGCTTGGCATGAGGAAATGTTTCCAATTGCAGAATTATTCCTCTCATGCAGAAGGAAGAATTGCGATGTATCAATTGAAAGGAAAAGCATCCATGTGGTGGGATCAATTTGTGCAGGTGCAACACATTAGTGAGAAAGATATCACTTGGAAGGAGTTCAAGAGGTATTTCGAGAAGAAATACCTGACTAAAAGATACTATGACAGAAAGATGAAGGAGTTCTTCGAACTCAAGCTAGGCAGCATGACCATTGATGAATGCGAACGAATTTTCTTGGAACTACTGAAGTATGTTCCATTCATCGAAGATGAGGCTATCAAGATTAAGAGGTATCTGAGTGGACTGCCACCTGTCATTGGTGACAAGATTCAATATGATGATCCTAAGACTATGGAAGAAACAATAAGAAGGGCTAAATGCTTATATGAACAACAAAGAGAAAAGCCTACCTTTCGGAAGGCTTGGGATGACCAGAGGAAGTTTAAGAAGGAACAGAAGCAGAAGGGAAACAAACCTCCCTTTTTTAGAAATAATCCTCAAGGAAATCCATCATTTAGAGAGCCGAGAATGGCTGAAATAGGGGAAGAAAGGCAGAGACAGATGCCCATTCAGTGTTGGGGCTGTAAAGGGAACCACAAGTACAGGGATTGTCCCCATAAAAATGGCAAAGCAAGAGCTGTCCATACTGTTCAACAAGCTGAAACAATGGAGGACATGGGCAGTAGAATGCCAAGGATCTACACATCCCTGGACAACAAACAAGCTGAATTTCAATCGCACATGATTGAAGGGGAAGGTATGATTAACAATCGACCATTTATTATTTTAATCGATTCAGGGGCTAGCCATAGTTATATAGATCCTAGGGTGGTGGAAAGTTTGCATTTATCAAGAAGCAAACATGAAAAGTATTGGTTAGTGTAGTTGGCTACAAGAACCAAGAGGAAATTCGCTGAGTTGGTGAAGTCCTGTCCTGTGGACATGAAAGGACTGAGCATGAAGGCTGAATTGAATATTCTGCCTTTAGGATCTTATGACTGTTTAATTGGAATGGACTGGTTGGACCAGCACCATGCCCTTCTGGACTGTCGTAACAAGAGGTTTACATGCCTGGATGAGGAGGGGAATTGGAAAACAGTCCAAGGGATTCCTAGAGCTGCGGCTGTTAGATAAATCTCAGCCATGCAGCTGAAGAAGTGCTACAGAAAAGGATGTCAATTATTTGCAGCCCGAGTGGAGGAAGCATCCAGAGATGAAGTCTCAAGGATTGGAGACCATGAATTACTCACAGAGTTCAAAGACATATTTCAGGAGGTACCTGGACTACTTCCGAAGAGAGACATTGATTTTTTTATAAATTTGATGCCTGGAGCAGCTCCAGTTTCGAAAGCTCCTTATAGAATGAGTACGCCAGAGCTGAAAGAGTTGCAATTGCAGCTTGAAGAGATTCTAAAGAAGGGGTACATTCTCCCTAGCATGTCACCTTGGGGTGCCCCGGTCCTGTTCGTGAAGAAGAAGGATGGGACGTTGAGGTTGTGCATTGATTTTTGGTAGTTGAACAAGGTAACTATCAAGAACAAGTATCCTCTGCCGAGGATCGACGATATTTTCGATCAGTTGAAGGGTGCAAAAATATTTTTGAAGATAGATCTCAGACCAGGATATCACCAGGTAAGAATAAGGGATGAGGACATCAACAAGACTACCTTTAGAACAAGGTACGGTCATTACGAGTTCACAGTGGTGCCGTTTGGACTGTCAAATGCACCTGCTGTTTTTATGTGCTTGATGAATGGTGTATTCAGGGATTATTTAGACAAGTTTATCATAGTCTTCCTGGATGACATCTTGGTGTATTCCAAGTCAGAGGAAGAGCATGAACAACACCCGAGAATGGTGCTGCAAGTGTTGAGAGAACGCCAACTGTATGCCAAATTGAGCAAATGCTCATTTTATCAAAGGCAGATCCATTACTTGGGGCACATTATTTCAGAGTAAGGGATCGTCGTGGATCCTGAGAAGGTTGAGGCCATCCGAGAATGGTCAACGCCTAGGAATGTGGCGGAAGTTAGATCCTTTATGGGTCTGGCGGGCTATTACAGAAGGTTTATCGTAGGGTTCTCAAAATAGCTCACCCTATCACTTCCTTGCAAAGGAAGGAGAAAAAGTTTTAGTGGACTGAAGAGTGTGAGAACAGTTTCCAACGATTGAAGCAGTTGTTAACCAACGCTCCAATATTGAGGATTGCAGATCCAAATATGGATTTCGTGGTGTGCACAGATGCATGTAAGGAAGGGTTGGGAGGAGTTCTCAGCCAAGATGGATTTGTAATCTGTTATGAGTCCAGGAAGCTGAAAGAGCATGAAAAGAATTATGCCACTCATGATTTGGAGTTGGCAGCAATAGTCCACGCTCTAAGGAAATGGAGACATTACCTCATGGGAAGGAGATTTGAATTGAGAATAGACCACAACGGTCTGAAATATTTGTTTGATCAGCCAACTTTAAATGCTAGACAAAGTAGGTGGCTGGAGTTTCTGTGTGAATACAACTTTGATATCAAGCATATCAAGGGGAAGGAAAACAAGGTGGCTGATGCACTCAACAAAAAAGTGCATGAATTACATGCTACAACCATTAGCATGTACAGGACTGATATCAAGGGTAGAATTTTGGAAGCTGCAAATGCTGATTTGCAGTACAGAGACTTAGTAGCAAAGCTACAACAGCGTGAGAGACCACAGAAAGAGGGAAATTACATCTTGGGAGCTGATGGAATACTTCTGTATAAAAACAGAGTGTATATACCCAATGTTCAGGAATTGAAACTTGTGATTCTAAAAGAAATGCATAACGTGACTTATGCTGGACACCCTGGATATCAGAAGACTGTGACAGCAGTCAAAAGCCATTACTTTTGGCCAGGTATGAAGAGAGAGATCGCTGAATACATCGCCAGATGTATGGAATGCCAAAAAGTTAAGGTTGAGCATAGGCACCTGGCAGGGTTGCTGCAACCTTTGCCCATTCCTGAATGGAAGTGGGAAGTGGTGACCATGGATTTTATTATAGGATTTCCCAGAACAAGCAAGCAACATGATTCGATCATGGTTGTGGTGGACAAGCTTACAAAAGCTGTCCATTTTATTCCACTGAAAACCACTCACAAGGCAACAGATGTTGCTGATATCTTCTTAAAAGAAGTGGCACGCTTGCACGGAATTCCTAAAACGATTGTGTCTGATAGGGACCTGAAATTCACCTCGAATTTCTGGAAAGGACTGTTCAAAGGATTCAAAATGAATCTGAATTTTAGTACAACGTTTCATCCCGAGTCTGATGGATAGACAGAGAGGGTGAACATAGTAATAGAAGAAATACTGAGAATGTATGTGATGGACAAATCATCAAGATGGGAATACTACCTACACTTGGTAGAATTCACCTACAACAATGGGTATCATGCATCGTTGAAGATGAGCCCATTTGAAGCACTTTATGGAAGAAAGTGCAACACTCCAATGAGCTGGGGTAATCCAGCTGACAGAGCAGTAGTTGGGCCAGAGTTGCTCGAGGAGATGGAGGACCAAATGATAAAAATTTAACAGAATTTGAAAGCTATCCAAGATAGGCAGAAAAGTTATGCTGATAAGAACATAACCCACCAAGAATTCAAAGTGGGTGATCATGTTTTCCTGAAAATGAGAACTAACAGGAGTTCCCTGAAGCTGGGAAGTTGCGCCAAGTTGGCAGCCAGATTTTGTGGGCCATTTGAAATCTTGGAAAGGATTGGGCCAGTTGCATATAAGCTTGCATTACCTGCATCTATGACTATACATAATGTGTTTCATGTTTCATTTCTTAAGAAATATATACCTTATGCTAATCATGTTATCAATTGGAATGTGATTCAGGTGGAACCAGAAGGTGTTCTGCAAGTGCATCCTGTGCGCATATTGGACAGGAAAAACAAACAGCTCCGGAATCGAGCTATAGGGCTTGTAAAGGTCCAATGGACCTGGTACGGTCTTGAGGATGCAACATGGGAGCATGAAGATGTTATGCGGGCAGAGTATCTGCATCTTTTTGAAAATTTTGGAAAGCTTGAAGAAGCTATGTAAAGTTGCATCGAGGACAGTGCAAAAATAAGGGGAGGTGGATTGTAATGTCCCCAAGGCCGAGCCCTGTTGTAAATCATGTTTATGAAATGAATTGTAATTATGTTTTTATAGGCTGGTGAGCCAAGTTAATATAAGCTGGTGGGCTTATGTGATTATTAGGCTAGAGAGCCTAAGTGTTGAAGGCCAAGAGCCTGATTTTGTACATGTATCTATGCACATTATTAATAAAAAATATAAATGCCGCCGCGTGCAGACCGACCACGATGAATGAGTGATGGGGGACTAAGATTCCACAGAGTGGGCAAGGGATTAGGGGCTGGAAGGTGGGAAGAGGGGCTAAGTGTTGAGCCTAGGGGCTTAAGTCCTTGGGAATAATATTTTAATATTATTCCAAAAAGACCATGTGAAATATATGTTTTATCCTAAGTTCTTTTTGGAAGGACAAGCAACTTCCAAATGGAAGGAACGCATGCTGAAGGAACACATGCAGTTTCATGGGTGACAAGTGTCAACCCAAGCACATGTAGATAAAACTGTTGAGTTGAGCCATGATGGGGGTTCCTCCTCCATTCCACCGTTGACCGTCTGAATATGAGTCCCGTCTAACCTCTACAAGAATACCCTGGTGCAACCCTGAAAGCCGAAAATCCTGTGTTGATTTCTGAGATAGCTGGTACATTGCTTGCCTGAACAGTTTGAGCCTATGTGTGGGATCTCTGTACACTTGGTGCAATCCCAAAACCAAAACCGTGAGTCTATCCTGTGATTGTGGAGACTGTTTGGGAAGCCCGTGTCTGTTTTCCCAGTTGGCTGTTGTGGCCACGCAGTGTGGGACTACGCGTGGCTTACTGACCAGTGTAAGTCCGTGTTGAGCCTGTGTGTAACCTCTCTCCAGGTGAGGGAGGTGATTGTTGTTGGAAGAGGCAGGTTGTCAAGCCTGTGAGCAACTCTTTCCAGGTGAGAGAGTTTGCTGGAAGTGGTTTCTTCTAGAGAGTGTCCAGCACCAGCTTCGGGCTCTGAGACTTCTTGATCCAACCTGTTGCTGAAACCCAAGGCAAGGGAGGTTAGTAGCCGAAGGATTGTCTAGGTGACATAGAAGGTGCATACTCCTGGGGTGGAGCAGGCATGTGGGGAATGAGAGTCTGGGAGTAGTGGGTGTAAGATGACATCCTGGGAAGAATCCTTCCTGTCATTTTGTGCTGTTTTCCCTGTAACCTCAGCCTAGGCTAGGATTCCTTACCTTGGGGTGGAGCTTAGTCCCAGCTCGGGGGTGACCCACTGCTGAGCTTGATGAGCAATGTGGTCTAAGGCTGGGAGGTTCGTGGAAGGTTTGAACTTGGTTGGTGGAATTACCACCATTTCAAAGATAAGTACCAGATGATGTTTTAATTATGTTTCTGCATGTCTGTGTATTTATATTTATCATGTATTCTGCTGTGCATATGAATTAATGTTAAAGCCATTGATTATTTATAGTAGCAATAATTCTTATATTTACTCCGAGTTTAAATGTGTTTCATTTGCTTAAATGCATGTCTTATATATAGAATTAAGTATGAGATTGTTATTCCGCAAAGTAGCGCCTGCCCGACCCGGAATGGGGGCGTTATAGTATGAAAGAGTGTTACACCAATGTTGCATGGTGATGATCCCAATGCAACATCTAAACTCAACTCAACTAGTCAAACTGAAGTGTGAACTAAAAGAGAATATTCTCCAGGTGGAATATTCTCTCCTAAAATATAGGAGATTGGATAATGACTAATTATGACTAATAAACAAATAAAAACCTTAGGAAAAAGAAATCCTAGGTGTGTGTGAAGTAACTCCAACAGTAACCACCCTTTTTGATCAAGCATAAAAAAAGGGTGTCTAGTGTTTAAGGACTAGAGACAATGATCCCCACCTCTAATACACAACCATGATTTTTTTAACACATTCCTATGATCTTGTATGAAAACCTAGCCATCTATATGAAAGAATTCAAAATTTTGGACCAAACCCCAAGAATCATTTATCCATGAACCAAGTGCCCCTTCACCCATCCTCATGTCAATAAAATTCCCTACTAAAACATTTGAATCCATATATGTCACTTCATGAAGGTTTACATCATCACCTAATAGAAGCTTCACTAGGTTCTTCCTTAATTTTATGCACTTTTTTGAATTCTTCTTCGCCAAAGTAACTTTGGAATCTAATCTCCACCCTCCTTCTTGTCACCCCTTATAGAAACTGAAAGTAGTTCTTACGTGTGTTGACCCCTTATTCTGTACAAATGATCAACATAAGGTGGCTTGTATGCCTTAAGAATTTTGTGATAAAACCACCCCTACACCTGAGCATGAAACAAAAGGAGGCACCACTGAGTTATAGCCTTGAGTAACTGAATCTAGATAGCTTGCTTGCAAAAATGGAAACCTCTACTCAAGTTCTCATATCCCTCAATAAACTAAGAAGCTATCATATACTTATACCAAAAGTTAAAGTTTGGGAGTATACCATCACCAAACTTACCT
>ML790441.1:238853-252361 GCA_009831015.1 Picea engelmannii | reverse complement strand
CCTTGAGTAACTGAATCTAGATAGCTTGCTTGCAAAAATGGAAACCTCTACTCAAGTTCTCATATCCCTCAATAAACTAAGAAGCTATCATATACTTATACCAAAAGTTAAAGTTTGGGAGTATACCATCACCAAACTTACCTTGAGGCCCAGAGTGCGAAGTGACTCTAGCATCTAGTCCTGCCTCACTTGTCTCCCACATAATAGAACTTGACTCTGCATTCACTTCAACTTACTTTAAGATTTGAAGTGTCACCTTCCCACACAAGCTTACCACCAAAAAAAACTATAAATTTGCTACTACCTCCATGCCATTTCCGACACTAGTATAACTCACTAGAGTGTATAAATCCCTTCACATGCTTGAACCACTACCAAGTTTTACTCTAAATTTGATGCAAATAATAAATGGACCCCAACGCACCAAGGACCCTTTATTTAGTGGAGAGGACTGAAAACTTGTGGATACACATGGTTGTGTCCATATGTTATGGTCTTCAAATATATCCAGGGAGTAATTGACCAAGTCAATATCTATCTCCTCATCCATCCACTATGGTTGATTGATCACAATCTCCAAACAATAGCTACACTTCTTTCAAAATCATCATCTAGTTTTGAGCAAAGACTTGTATTACAATGCTCAACAATGTAATGTTTCTAGCAGTTATGGGTAAAAAGTTGCATTGCATTGTGTTTTTAATTGTAAATTGTGTGCCAATTAGATGAAGTAATTTTGAGAAAGAAGAGAAATAGTAAAGCAAATGCACATATCACTTGGGTTTAGCCCAAGTGGTTGTGAGAAGGAGTGTTATCCTCCCTACCTATATTCAATTCCTGCAATTGACATGTTGACCTCTTAATGAGTATATTGTTGTAATAGCCTCGAGAACATAGTTACTAACTTAACGAGAACTATGATTTCAAAAGGAGAACTCTAACTCTCAAAACCCATATTTTTGCATCAAAAACACCAAAATCAACACCCAAATCAAAAAGTGGTGCCACTCGTAGCACCTTTATTTTTTTTTTTCAAGATTAGAATTATAATAATTTTCCATCATGGTTTTAAACTTCTGTAAAATTGCAAACAAAAATATTAAAATTTACCTCCAAATCAAAAAGTGGTGCCCACAACATCATCTCTCTTTTTTAGGGTGAAAGTGGCCTTGTAATCTTTTTGAACAATTTAATTATTATATTATTGTAAATTGATGTAATTTAAAAATTTGAAGTATTTTTTACTTCAAGGGGGGGGCTAAGCAGAGAGAGGAACTTGATGTAATTTCAAATATTTTTTTACTTCAATGCGGGGTAGAGTGTTCGAGGCATAATTAATATTGTATTTTTTATTTCTTCAAGCACACACAAAGAAATAAACCAGGTTTAGATGTCATTTTTTGAAAATTTTAAGCAAAATTGTAACACAATTTATAAGAGTTGATTGGAGCCAAGTATAAAGCTCAACCACTCTTTTTTCAAGTGACTATATGAGGGTCAAGGCCAAGCCCCAATAGTACTTTCTTGCGGTGCAACGTGTGGTATGTTTTCGATCTTCATTTTCATGTGGTGTATCGTTCATTTTTTGTTTTCTGGCTCATAAATTTATCTCCAAGCAAAGCATTCACAATGTCAAAACTTGTAAATTTATTTTCTGAGTCTAATAAAATCGAAGGCTCCAAAAATTACAAAGCATGGAAATGACATATTGAAAGCACTTTAATTTACAATGAGCTACGGAAAGACATATGCAATGGCGATGTAAAACCAAATAAACCCACTGATGCAGGAGCTCTAGCTAAATGGGAACTTAAGGATGAAAATGTTTTAGCATTGATTAAATCCTCTCTAAATGAAGAGAAGTTTGTTCACCTTGAAAATACATCTGATGCATGGTCTGCATGGAAAAATTTCAAAGATTTTTTTGACACTCAACCTGAAACAAAAAGGGTTGGTCTTCAATTAAAGCTGCTTCAACAAAAATTGACTGAACATGGAGATATACTTGAGTATATTTCTAGACTAAAGAACATCAGATAGGATATATCTAAGGCCATATTTGCTACAATAGAAGATAGTTTGATGAAAACGATCTTGTTTGCATGATTTTCGTCCTCTTATAAACACTTCTTGGAGACTTTATAGTTCATGGGAAAGTTAGATAAGATAACGTTTGATCAATTGAGTGAATTATTAGCTCAACATGATAAAACATTTGGGAAGAAGAAACAAGTTGGAGAAGATGTCTTCTTCAGAGAAGCAACTACTAGTAAATATCGAACTAAAAGTTCAAGAGGAAGAGGAGCTCAATTCAATAACAGAGGACATGGTAATCAAGATCAATTTTCATATAGAGGACATGGTCGAGGTTGAAGTCAAGGAAGAGGAAGAGGCAATGGTCAAGGGAGAGGAAGTAGTCAAGGAAGAGGAAACACTAATTATCAATGAGGTTCAAACAACTTTTGAAGAAGTCAATCAAAAAGATCTCAAAATCATAGTAATCAGTGTGGCAGAGGCAAAGACTTAAGTCAAGTTGTACGCAAATGTTGCAACAATATTGGTCATTATGCAAAATATTGTCGCATTCCAATTGATAAAATATCAAAGTTTAAGCAATAATTAACTTTAACACAACATGATAATGCCCATGATCAAGAGGATGATGATTATGAATATGTATTCACCACGCTTGAACACTCATAATCAAGTGCTTTGCTAGTCTCCAATTATTCATTTAGAAGTGCTTATGAAGATGCATGGATACTAGACATAGGGGCTACTCAACACATGACTTTCAAAAGAGATTTCTTTTGGACATTCCAAGAATGCAAATTAAACTCAATCTTCTTGGCTGATGATACAACACACACACCTTGTGGAAAATGTATTGTGAAAGTCTCTCCCTAGAATTGACGAGAAAATGATTTTGAATTTTTGGTATGTACCAACATTCAAAAATAATTTGTTTTCCTTAGTGATGATTCAACAAGAGGACATCAAATCATCATGGAAGATGCGTTGGTCAAAACCAACTCCACAAAACATAATTTGAAGATAGTCATGATATGATACGAAGATGGTAAGCTTCTTAGGATGAAAGGGAAAGTCATTCCTAAAAAGCAAGATTTTTCATGAGATGTTAATTAAGATATTTCACCTATAAGGTTATGGCATGTCAGATATGGACATTTGAATTTTGACAGTGTCTCACAACTTCAAAAATAGGAAATAGTTAGAGGATTTCCCACTTTTAAAAAGGAGAATGCAATATGTGAAGTTTGCATTTACGAGAAACAAAATCGAGAGGCATTTGCGACAGGTTCATGGCGCACAAACAAATGTTTGCAACTTATTCATAACAACATTTGTGGCCCTCCAGAGACTTCTTTAGATGATTGCAAATATTTTTTTCTTTTCATTGATGATTTTAGTCATATGGCTTAGAATTTTTTGAAAGATAAATTATAAAATTTTGAAAAGTTTAAGATTTTTTGACGTCTCGTCGAAAAAGAAACTA
Organism: Picea engelmannii; assembly: GCA_009831015.1. NCBI lineage: Eukaryota > Viridiplantae > Streptophyta > Pinopsida > Pinales > Pinaceae > Picea > Picea engelmannii. The sequence goes on along the minus strand of ML790441.1, from coordinate 248,844 downwards.
CATAAAAGGTTAACACATTGAGGGCATATAATGGAGGGGAATTCACTTCCAATGAATTCCAACATTATTTCCGAGACAAGGGAATCAGAAGGCACCAAACTCATACACTCCACAATAGAATGGAGTGGTAGAGCAAATGAATCAAACTTTGTTAAGAATGACAAGATCAATGTTAAATTTCATAGGTTTGAGTCCCTCCTACTGGGTTGAAGTAGTCTCACACTGCGTCTTTGGATGAAATCACACCATATGAAGCATGGTATGGTTTCAAACCTAGAATTAAACATCTTTGATTTTTTTTGTTTAGAGTGCTATGCTTTAGTTCCCAAAGAAAAGAGAACTAAACTAGACTCATGAAGTATAAAGTGTATATTTATTGTATATTCCAACGAAAATAAGAGATATCGTCTCTTATCAAATGGAAAATTTATTGCAAGTTGAGATGTCATCTTTGACAAAACAAAGAGCAGAAGTGTTGGAGAGATTGAACGCCTTCTAGAAAAAATGGAAAAACAAGTGGACAAAGAGAAAAACATAATGCAAAATCAACCAAGTAAACAATGTTGGTTTGAAATAGATTGGACTTCACTTGAAAATGACAATTCTTCATCAAGTTTGTCCGATTCTTCTACAAAAAGTTCGTCTGAATCTTCATCAAACAGTTCATTTGATAATGAAACTCCACCTCAAGGTACTTTAGAGGAAAGGAGAGTTTATGTTTTTATCAATCATATTTACAATAATGGTGATAATTCAAATTCTCAATCTAGTCAACATCAACTTCCTAAATGGGCTATTCAAATTTTCAAGGATGTCAGGACCGATGAACAAAATAAAACATGCACACAAAGTTCAACCTGGGAAGAAGAAAATTTTTCCTTAATAACAAATGATTTTACTGAGCCCTCAACTTTCAAAGATGTAGTAAAACATGAAGAATGAAAAAAAAAATAATTGATGAATATCAATGAGTAATGGAAATATGGTACTTGGAAACTTGTTGATTGTCCTCAAGATGTTAAACCCATAAGATGTAAGTGGGTTTACATAATCAAGTATAAGCCAGGTGAAATGATCGACAAATATAAAGCAAGACTTGTAGCCAATGGTTTTGCACAACAAGAAGGGAATGACTGTGAAGAAACATTTGCGCCCACAACAAAGAGGAATACAATTAGGATGGTAATTACTTTGTCAGCTAAAAAATAACGGAAAGTACATTAGATGGATGTTAAAAGTGCTTTCCACAATGGAGATTTTAAGGAAGAAGTCTATATGAATCAACTGCCCAGGTTTGAGCTTGAAGGGTAGGAACACAAAGTTTGTAAGTTAGTCAAGGCATTTTATGGATTGAAACAAGCTCCTAAAGCATGGTATGCAAAAAATAATGATTACCTTCATAAAGTTGGATTTAAGCGAAGTGAATTTGATGATACCTTATATATCCACCTATATGGTAAAAATATGGTGATTTTAGTAATGTATGTGGATGAATTGATCATTACTGAGAACAAAGATGATCATATTTTACATGTAAAGAAGGAATTACATGCTCGATTCAATATGACAGATATGTGATTACTTCACTATTATCTCAAAGTTGAAGTCTTCCAACATCCAAACAACATTTTCATTAGTCAATGCAAGTATGCATCTTAGCTACTAAAAATATTTGGCATGATAGATTGCAAGTCCATTCTCACACCAATGGAGAAAAACTTAAAACTTTCAAAATTTGAAGGGGGGAAATTGGTAAACATTACTAGTTCCAGGAAATTGATTGACATCTTGATCTATTTGACAACCACTCGTCCATGTTTATCATATGCAGTCAATGTTCTTTTGAGATTTATGCAAGAACCAAGGGAAAGCCACTGGAATGTAGCGAAAAGGGTTCTTGGATATATTCAAGGTACAGAAGATTATGGTCTTCTATATAAGAAAAAGAAGAATTTTGTACTTATTGTATATTCAGATGTAGATTTTGTTGGAAATGTTGATGATAGGGCATCGACATCAGGTTATTTAATGAATATGGGATCAACGAATTATTTTTGGAGGTGCAAGAAGTAGGCTACAATGGAAAATTCTTCATCATATGCATAATATATTTCAGCATGGGAAGCAACATGTGAGATTGTCTGGTTACACAGATTTTTACAAGATTTGGGAATTTTTCAAGCAAAAGTTACTTCATTGTTGATTGATAGTCAGTCGGCCATTAAACTTGCTAAAAATCAAATTTTCCATTCAAAAAAAAACATGTCGACACAAAGTATCATTACATTAGGACACTCATCACAAATGGCATCATCAAACCAATACATTGTCCTTCAGAAGATTAGATCTCAGATATTTTCACGGAACCACCTAGCAGGATCAAGTTTATTAAGTTCATAGCAGAACTTGGTATTTGTTCTAATTTACTTTTGGATCAAAGTGGGGAATGCTAGATATTATGATCCTAAAAGTACTCAGTCTAATATTATTTTGTTGTACTTAGGATTTTCTAGAATGAATATTGCTAGAATAGATAATATGTCTAGAAAATAGTCATTTCTTAGAATCAATAAATTAGGAAATTGTTAGAATCTTCATTTATTGTACATGGACACTTCTCATACTCACTTGATTATGTGGTAAGATGTCTATAACCAAATTAGTTTAAGAATTAGTATGATGAACTTATTTAAGCTCTCATTTTCTGATGCGAGAGTAATGTTGAGATTTTAAGCTCATACATTATTGATGTAATTTCTTTTCCTTAATAAAATTTGTGTGTCTAATGACACTCCTGCCACAAAAAAAAATAGGTTAAATTAAAAAAACTTACATTCTATAAATTGAAATAATAACAAATTAATTAAAAATAAAAATAAAAAAAATATATACTATAAACACAATAAAATAAAACAACAAACAAAATAAAAAAATAGAAAATAACATATACTTATAATATTTAAAGTAAATTCCACGGATGGGGTGACACATGGGCCGCACGCGTCAACAGATGGGGCGATTACTAGGGCAGTGAAAACCGCTCGCCACCACCCTCCCCCCCTGTCCAATCGCGATGGTTAGCTTGCATGAGCGCCAAGGTTTAGTGCGCTGGGACTTAATGGAGGCCTAGGCTTGGCTCCTCGGCTTCAATATGATTTCGGTTATGGCCATTACACCTGCACTAATGGCTACCAGAGCCATCAATGCCTTTGCCCTCCTAGTCTTTTCACCTTGCAAGAAGTTCTATATTGGGTACCTGGGCCCAAAGCACACCATCATTTTGCTAGTTCTACTCCAAGATTTAACTACTCTGCCAGACTTTTAGTCTTCCTGGTGCTCTGCGCAGCCATGCCATGAGAAACAAGCAAGCCCTGATGAGGGCCAACCTACTATAGCTGGTTTGGCCAACACAACCGCCCAGGGCCTGCCTCTTGAGCTCTCATGCTAGGCGGGGACCATCCAGGTTCTTCTGGGCAGAATTGGTTTTCACAGGCTCCCCCAGAGCCTCGTCCTTCCAGTACAGAGGGTCTCCATGGCATACACTATAGCCCAGGACATGCCTCTCAAGCTCTCATACCAGGCGGGGACCATTCAGGTTCCTCTGGTAAGAATTGGTTTGAACATGCTCAACCAGAGCCTTGTCCTCCCAGTACAGAGGGTCTCCATGGTGGATACCCGATGAAAGAATAAATTTCGCCCAATTGGGAGGAATTTCTGCCTTTCCTGCCATCAACTGCCCTGGAGTACCAGCCTACCACCTGCACCACTATTCCCTTTCAAGAGTCAGTTGCGACGATTTGCATTGTGGAAGAAGAAGTCTCACCTCTGGAGGACCACTCGAGACAAAATTTAGCTGCCACCATGGATGAAAACCCTGTCACAGACTCTGCCGCTGCAAATGACTCCGCTGCTGCCACCATGGATGACGACCAGGCTCAAGAAGTTTTCAGCTAAAGCAAGATAATATATATTTTCATTAAAAAAAAAAAAAGAATATAAAAAGTAAATTCATGGAATCACCCTCCCCATTTCATTTAATTTTCAAATGAAATGGGGGAAGGGCCATTACGAATCACCGTCGTCCTCCAATTTACCTTAATTTATTATTGTTTATTAACTTTCCATCCTTTTAAAACGTTTTGTAAATAATTTCAAATATTTAGATTTTTTTAAATGTTTTAAAAACCAAATGGCGAAAAGGACCCGAATCTCCCCCCATTTACCTTAATTTACTATTAATATTATCTTTTTAATTTTTTAAAAAATGTTTTGTAAATATTTTTAAATATTTAGATTTTTTAAAATGTTTTTACAGTTTTGTAAATATTTAGATTTTAAAAATTTATATATGTATATAGATTTGAATATTTATTATTTTATTATTATTTTGGTTAGAAAAAAGAAAAGTTAATAAATAATAATAAATTAATGTAAATTGAGAGAAGGGTGATTCTTGAAATTGCCATCCTCCCCCAATTTACCTTAATTTATTATTTTTTTATTAAATGTTTTTAAATATTTAAACTAAAAAAAATGTTTTTACGATATATATTTTCAAATGAAATGAAGAAGAAAGATTCATCTTCCTTTATTTTACAAAAAAATTTACTTATCTATTATCTTTTCATTTTTTTCAATGTTTTATAAATATTTATAAATATTATTTTTTATAAAATGTTTTGTAAACATTGTCTATTAAACATATATTTCTAAATGTGTTTTGTAAATATTTTATATATATATATATATTATTTTGAATATATTATTATTTTTTAAAATAAAAAAGTTAATAAACAATAATAAAATAAGGTAAATTGGGAGGAATCCCCTCCCCTATTTCATTTGAATTTTAATTCAAATGAAATGAGTGTTATTCTCCCCAATTTATTTTAATTTATTATTATTTTTAAATGTTTTGTAAATGTTTTTTAAATGTTTTTAAAATGTATTTTCAAATGAAATGGAGCGAATTGTTCTCATTTCTCAATTTACTTTAATGTTTTGTAAATATTTTAAATATTTAGATTATTTGGATTTCTTTAAAATGTTATTTGAATGTTTGAAAAGCATTAAGAGAAATGTTCAAAGTTAACTAAAGTTTTGATGACTTAGAAGGTTAGTAAGGTCGGTATTGTGACAAGTATTTGGAAATTGGGATCTAATTTGGGTATATGCAGGGTATTCTAGGAGAAGGTGTTTTTTTATCTTTAACCCTCTTGGTGTCACAAAGGTGACAAATTTTTTCTTGCCATGGTGTTTTGGGGATTGTCCAACGCTCAATTTTACCATGCAACTCATGAGAATTAGTTCTTATTTTAACAATATTGATTCTCTTCTTTAAGCTAGTCAAAATAGATAGATACTTTTGATCTTCAAGGTTAGGGTTAACCACCTCCTTATAATATCTTAATTTTATTTTATCGTCTAATTATTTATCGCACCATAGATTCTCCTTAAATTTAGCTTGTACAATATTTTATATATCATTGGTATTCTGCAAAATAACTTCTTCTTTTATTTTCCAATGATTTAGCCACGACTTGACATCATTATGTCATCCCCACTTGAGCCGTTAGTGATTTATCACACCATAGATTCTCCTTAAATTTAGCTTGTACAATATTTTATATATCATCGGTATTTTGCAAAATAACTTCTTCTTTTATTCCCCAATGATTTAGCCACGACTTGACATCATTATGTCATCCCCACTTGAGCCATTAGTGATTTTGGCTAGAGTCTGAAGCAATTTTGGGGAGCCTCTTATTATCCATGTTGTTTATCTTGTTCTTGTACATTAAGTACCTAATCATAGTTGTGCTCTCAATGATGGAAAAACTCACTTAAATGAGGAGGATATGATAGGGTGCATTGCCCTTAATTTTGAGATTATAAGTTATAAAATTCTTTTGGATCTACTCTATATCTCTATAGGATTCTCGAGAGATATTGTATCCCCAAAATTCACATCCATATAAGATAACAAGAGTGACAAGAGTCTCAAAGAGGAGATTTTTCTTATCCCATAGCCAAAGATATGCTAATTTACAATTATTTCCAAGCCCATAATAAGTTTTCCACCCTCCATTTATCCTTTTCTCATTGCTATAGTTCCAATTGAGCTTGTGATGGATATCAATTCCAAGATACTTGTATGAAGGCACTTCCTCCAAGATATTACTGTCATATATAAAATTATCATAGGTGATCTTGTTGGATTTAATAATCATAACCTTCGTTTTGTTAGTGTTCATAGTCATACCTATACTAGAGCATAAGTCCTTGAGAATTCTAACTTGCTTACTAAGGTCATAGGGATTCCTTGCCATAAGAACAATATCATCGGCATAGAAAAGACTGATGATTACTATACTATCAAGAGTTAGACCAACATAACCTGGCTTCCAAACAATCTTCTAACTTGTTGATGTAAATGTCAAAAATAGTAGAGGATAGAGAACAATCTTGCTTCACTTCTATATTGCTTCTTTTGTAAATATTTATATTTTAAAAATTTATATATATATATATATATATTTGAATATATATATTATTATTAAAAAAAATGAAAAGTTAATAAACAATCATAAATTAAAGTAAATTGGGGGAGGACTCCTCCATTTCATTTGAATTTTAAGATGAAATGGGGGAGTGCTATTCTCAAAATTGCCCTCCTTCTTCAATTTATTATTGTTTATTAACTTTTCATATATATATATATATATATATATATATGATTTAATAAAAATAAAAGTAAAAGTTAATAAACAATTATGTAAATTGGGGGAGGAGGATGACCCACCAATTTACCTTAATTTATTATTGTTTATTAACTTTTCATTTTATAAAAATGTTTTGGAAATATTTTTAAATATTTATATATATTTTTTAAATGTTTTTATAATGTATTTTATAATGTATTTTATAATAAAATGAGGAAGGGCGATTATGAGAATCACCCTTCTCCAATTTACCTTAATTTACTATCATATTTTATTTTTAAAAAATGTTTTGTAAATTTTTATAATTTTTAGATATTTTTAAATGTATTTACAAAGTTTTGTAAATATTTTTTTTTGTGTGTTTGTTAGTTTGTCCGTGACACGTGGGACTAACCTGTGGCTAAGAAATCGTGATTTAGGAGCATCTAAGCCGTCAAAATCACTCGGGGATCGCACTCGACCTGAGCCACACCAACCCTTAACATGACTGGATTTTTTGTCCCCACAGGTTTCGAACCAATGACTTTAACATCACGAAATGCCTTAACAACATACTCCGTCACTAACTATCCTACACCTCAAGGACTAGTTTTGTAAATATTATTGATTAAACATATATTTTTAAATATATTTTGCAAATATTTAGATGTTTTAAAAAAAAATTCTACATATGTATAAATTTGAATATATTTTATTTAAAAATAAATAAATAATTAATAACAATTTTTGTGAGTGAGTGTGTTCTTGTTTCATTTGAATTTTCAAAAGAAATGGGGGAATGCCGTGTCGTGACCCTGTTTCATTTTAATTTTCAAACCAAATGGGGGGAGTGCAATTAAGCTCTCCTCCCCAATTTACCTTAATTTATTATTGTTTTTTAACTTTTCATTTTTTAAATGTTTTATAAATATTTTAAAATATTTATATATTTTAAATGTTTTTTATTATGTATCCCCAAATGAAATGGGGAAGGGCACTTAGAGAATCGCCCTCCTCCCTCAATTTATCTTAATTTATTATTATCTATTATGTTTTCATTTTTAAAAAGTGTTTTGTAAATATTTTTTATTTTTAGATTTTTTTAAATGTTTTGTAAATATTGTTTTTTTTTTAAATAAAAAATGGTTTTTGTATTAATATCCACTATTATTTATACAATCTTAAGTGTTAGTTATCTGTTATGCCATAAAAGGGAAACCATAATAGGTGGTTGTTATTAGAGACTCAGAGTTTGATGCGTCACTGCATGAGCTAAATCTGTATGAACAAAACTATATGACCAAACTGTATGAAAAAACTGTATGAACATAATGAAATTGGTCTCTATGACCATCTAGTCTGCACCAAGAGAAATAAAAAAACAATAGGCTACAACGAGAGCAAACAAAGAACAAAAACCTGGAGGCTTTACTCCACATGCGAGCTCGGGCGGTCATGGATGTTGTAGACAGGGGTGTACTTCTGGCCACACGTTGGGCATCGAGTCCGTGCAGGAGCGTCCTCTAATGCATCAAACAAAATGTCCAGTCTTTGGCCGAGGATGCGCTGTGAGTGCAACTGATCATCTTACTTTTGCCGAATTTCAAAAATAAGTTGGAGGTGCTCCAAGAGTCGATTTGCACAGAGCAGAGGCGACTCCACTTCCTTGTCCTCGCTAGCAATCACCATGTGCTCCTCCACCTTCCATCTTGGGGGGATTTCCTCCTCTACCATGTAGCTTCCATTGCTAAACACCGGGTCCTGTGGATTGATTTTNGGGGGGGGGGGCAAGAGGATTAGTGATCAAAGGAGTGCGCTCTCTCTATGGTGGCGTTTCCTCTTTAACCGGGAAATTGCCATGGATGGAGTGAGGGGGTGACGTTGGAGGCTCCGACGACCCCTAGCTATTATGCTTGGGGCTAGAGATGCGAGAAGCAATGAGAGACAATTGGGAGGGGGTAAGTTTTTTGCACCTGGAGAGGGCGCTGTAATACAATGATCCTCTCCTAGACTCCCCCCTTTCTCTTGGCATGGTGGCTAGAATGCAGAGGCTGGTTTGTGGTGGAGCGAAGGCAGAAGGTGGAGGGGATGTTGGAAAGTGCCCTAGAGAGCTCGAAAGAGCCGAAGTGCAAGTATAAAAGCAAAGGGAAATGTAGAGAATTCTCTTGTGAGAGCCGAGGGACAGGAGCAGAGTAGTAGATGGATAAAGAGAGAATTAGCTTGAGAAATCAAGGGAGAAAACACAGTTGCTGAGGGAAAAGGTGAGAAAACGCTCCAAAGAGACAAGGAGCAGGAGCAAATGCGGAGGGGGAATGAATGAGTTTACCAGGACGATTTCCCGCTTAGTACACCGCAAATTGACGGATAGGCTAGCCATGAGAGCCGAGGTGACAACCTCCCTAGGTTTGGTACGCCTGGTCTGGCTTGCGCGAGGGGCCATTAACCCTGCAGGGCTGTCGAGGCGCATTACCATTACTTTCCATGGGGTGTGGGTCATTCTACAGTTATGAGCAGAGGGCTGGCGGCCGAGGTTAATAACTCCCCTGGCCACCCCATTCTATATTTCCACTGACACTGACCAGGTGGCAGCCCATCCGGGGGTAAATATTGTTTATTAAACATATATTTTTAAATATGTTTTGTCAATATTTAGATTTTTTAAAATTTATATATGTATATAGATTTGAATGATGATGATGATGATGATTAACGTCCACTAAGACCGAATTGGTCTATCGGACCTTAAGAGGGTAAGTGATTACTTGCGATTATTTAGCATTTTGTTTCTGTGCTCAAAAAGCATTAATAGAAGCTTTCCAAGATCACAATACTTTTGTTGAGTTAAGAGGTTAGGAAGGTTGGTAGTGTGACAAATATTTTGAAAATGAGATCTAATATGGGTATAGGCTAGACAATCTAAGAGAATGTGCTTTTCATCTTCAACCTTATTAGTGTCACAAAGGTGACACACTCTTTCATGCCATGGTGTTTTAGGAATTGACCAATGTCCATTTTCACTATGGAGCTCGTGAGAATTTGTTCTTAGCTTAGCAATGCTTATTTTTTTCTTTACACTTGGCAAAACAAATAGATAATTTTGATATTCTAGATTAGGGTTGATTACATCCTTATAATACCTTAATTTTATTTTTTCCTCCAACTCTTTATCACACCACATTTTCTCCTTAAATTTTGATTTGACGTTTTTTTAATAGTATCTTTATTCTGCAAAATGGTGTCTTCCATGATTCCCCAATAGTTTAGCCAAGATCAGACATCTTTATGCCATC